>JARHVA010004352.1:0-5000 GCA_037957365.1 Torreya grandis | reverse complement strand
GAAGCCCCAAAGGTCTCAAAACCCAAATGTGCTCAAAGGCCCAATAATGTAGAATGAGCCCTATGCTTATCCCATAGCATTAATGTACTCAAAATACCTAGAGCTCCCTGTATATCTACACAAGTAGTACCTATACCCAACCAAACATGATACCTCCTAACAACATCTCTAATAAGACTCCAAGCAATAAATAAGGAAATTAGCCACCCATTGAGTCAGGTAGCAAAAACCTAATCAAGGCAATCATCCTCATAGTAATCAAACACCTATCCCTCAATGCCCTCTAATATAGTGGGTCATAACCAAAACCACCAGCATAAAACTAGGTATCTCCTCTATCATCACCATAAATCAGCTCCATGTAAAAATCTCGCTCCTCACTCTCTATACGGTATACTGCCTCTCCCCTAATAGATAGTCATGAAATCCAAGATACATCCTCTAATAAGATGGTGAGCTCTCTTGTAGGTAACTAGAAGGTGTTAGTCACAAGATCCCATCTCTTGATAAGTGTGACTATCATGGCAGGATCATGTGGCACATGTTAATAGTGGTGCATTATGCCTATTTTAATGGCCTCCATTTACCACCACTCATCATCTGACATCACATATTGTACCTTGGAAAAAAACCTTGGTACTCGATCCCTCAATTGAATATGGTCTTGTGCTTATAAAGCAACTATGTGGGTAAAATATAATAGATTTTCCTAATTGTGATCAACACAAAAACCATATCTAGTAAATTATACACCATAACCTAGCTATCACCTATACCGAATTATTTTGACTAGCCCATTAAACGAGCATACTACCTACATTTATCACCCTTCTTTAACACTTTAACCACCCCACACCCACCCTCTTTGAGATCACCTAGCATCTAACTCATTTTAACCCAACACAAAACATAAAACACTCTTTTTAGGCCAACCCTGACAATAAGGGGTTGACTGTCAATGGTTTTCCAAACCATTGGTGGTACCCTAGAAGACTTCCTCTTCAAGGTAAATCATCGACAATCCCCTTAACTGCTAATGGTTAATGTATGTAACCATTGGTGGTGGAAATCAAAACCCTTGTCCCCTCCAAACCCTAGCCAAATGAAACCAAGGTAGACCAAAATAAACAAAACTTCTTCTAGTCACCCTACCTAACCCAAATACCATTTAACTACATCAAAATAAGTAATCTAGCACAAGATTCAAGCAAAACATGAATCTAGGGTTTTAAGACACTATTCCCTCAACCAACCTATCAATTTTTTTTACCTTAATCACTACTAAATTACCATTTACATAAGCTAAGTATCAAATAAAAATACCCACTACCTCATTCCTTGAGCAATGTCATGGTTGAATCCGAGGCTCCTATTCCTAGCATTGCCCTCCTCCACTGTCTATCTCGATCAACACCCAAACAAATCACAAATGTCTACCTCAACCACACTCTAGTCCAAATGCATCACTCATAGATGAAAATATTAATAGATTATAAATCATAGAAGCAAAAGGATAAAAAAGTGAAAATGATATTTCATTTTCACTTTTTAAACATTTTTAAACTTTTAAGGTTCCCCCTTACCATCAATGGTCAATGAGACCATCAATAGTTGACCTTTTTGGCCCCTAAGCATTGATATTCAGGGACCCTTATTCTTTTTCACTACACTTTAAAAACACAAACCTACCTACAACCCTCTTAATAGGATCTAAACACAAGACCCTCACATCATCACAATACTCATCTTTGGCACCTATATTTGCCCTTGTCCACCACGACATTTGCCTTTAACAATCAGAACTTCCACTTTTACACTAACTCATATTTTTTGTGCACCCTCAACAATCTAAGTTTCCTAGAATTTCATCATTACCTTGTAAACAAGAACTACATTTGACCTAAAGTTGTTGTGGGATATTGCATCCCCTCAACTATGTAGGTAACGTCAACTTACCATTTGTATGTGGCATCAGCTTAGTTATACCCCAACCCACCCATTTTCCTCCATCCACCTTGATGATGACCCTATTACTAGAACTTTGTGAATTTATGGCAATGACTTTTACCTAGGTCATTTTAACCACATTGACCAATCTTTCCAGGTTCCTTATTTATATTTTATTACCACCTAGTGCAATAACCAGATCATTTGTGTAATTCAAGAGCACCTCCTACCCTAGATACCTAATGCACATTGACCCATTAGTGTTTTCATATGATAACTTCCTACCTTGGATACCTAAAAAAACCTATAACTACCTTGGAGACTAATAGATGTATCACACTACCATACCTACAGAAATCACATGATACATTGATCACTTGTCTTCTTTTCACTAAGATTATTCACTAACATTGGTAACTTTAGTCTTTGTGAGATTTTCCCTATCACACTTAGTCTCCCTTTATTCATATATTCTACATCTCACCCTAATAAATACATCTTATCAAATCATGATTTTATTTTATTTCACCTCATCACCTCTTGATTTGAGGGGGAATGCCTCCTCCTAACTTAGGGTATCCTTAACCTTATCCAACTTCCATTTTTGGTTTTTCAGCTTGTTAATTCAAGCCACATAACAAAAAGGGGTAAAATGTAGACACCAAATTTTTTTACATGCATTCTTAAGTGTCATGACCCCTGACAGACCCTCTAGACCCTCTTTCCTTACCCAAACCAGCTTTAAAGAAAAATTGCTTAAATAGACCTAAAGATGCCCTTTTTGAGCTATTTATAAATTTACTTTGAAAGTTGATGGTTAGGCTAACCATTGATGGTCAACCCAACTATTGATGGTCAGGGTGCACTGCTCGGACCTTAACATGAAAAATGCATGCAATCAACCTCCAACCCTTTCTAAAAATAAGTCATCCTAACCCCATTACAAAGGATTGCATGGATGAATTATAACTAGAAGTCCCATTTAGAATCCTCATTTCAACCTCCTACCTTTCCTATAATAAGGAGAGAGTTGTAAGAGAAAAAGGATCTATAATCATTATCAGGAGCCTAGGTACTTAGAGTTTTCTTTTATAAATTAATTATTGTTATCAAGCATCATCAACCCCCTTTTGAGAGCCAATTTACTATCACTTCTCAATTAAGTCTCCAAGTACTCTTACTCTATCTGAATCAAACCATATTCCACCTATAGATCAATGATTCCTATCACTTGCCTAATCCATTTTAGGTAAGACAAATATTTGTTTATTACTATTTATGGATGTTATTTCCTTTTTTCAACCAATTTAGACCCTATTCAACTCTCAAGATTCATTCCAGAATCTCATGGATCAGTGCTTGACAAAGTCTAAAATTGGACATAGTTAATCATCGATGGTTAACCCAACCATCGACGATCAAGCCTAACCATCGATGGTCAACCCAACCATCAATGGTCACCTATGGTAGAAAAAGATAGCAATCTTAATTAACCCTTTTTATCTAACCTAATTCACTTTTCTATGTTTTTAATTACCCATAGACCCTTTCTAGATTCCCTAAATAACACTTTGACCTACTAATTAGTTTATTACTAATTAGATCATTTCTAGTCTCTTTTCTAAGTAAAAAATTCTTGTTATCAGTTTCATTACCTTTTGATAATTGATGCAAGTGCCTTCTTTCTATTTTATAAAATTAATTATTTTAAAATAGTGGATTGACAGCCCCTAAGTAAGCTCATGCTTCCAAGATCTAGCTAATACTAAGCAATCCACCTAGCTTCTTGTCTAAGAAACACATTTTTTTTAGTGCTTTCTTATTTTTAGGTCTTCCTCCCAAGCCAAAGAGAAACTCTTCATAATCTTTTGATTCAACACGTGCACTTTTTATCAGGTATTCCTACTACAACCCATATTTCTAATTTTACTACATTTTTCTAAATAATAGAAAATTTTGAGTGAAACAAAGTCATAATAAAAAAACAAATCATGGGTCATTCCTATGCATTCACAAACTACTCCTCAAAGGATAGTTTCATAAGCATATACAAATTACTCTAAATATAAGGTAGTCTTCTCCCTCGAAAGATAACTATCACAAATCCTTGAATAAAGAAAACAAACTTAGACCACTCCCTTGAAGGATGGTTAAGTAATGCATAATTAAAAAAATATATAAATTTGTTGGAAGCTTCTTGACTTGATAATCTTTCCATAAAAAAAATCAAATGACCCATTATCAAAATCACAACAAAATCAATCTAATCTTGAAATCCACAACCAACTCTCATATGTAATAATTTTGAAAGCCACAGTCGGCTCTCATAAGTAGACTTCTCACATCGATCACTCTACATTTTGTATGACATAGACTTGTTTATACTAACTCCTTGGTAACTTGGAGAAGAGGCATAATAGTCTCACAAGAGGGTTTTATTTTTCATCCATTTCCCCTTCATACCCTATAAAGCAAGGGATTTTGAGCTCACTTGACATTTTGTGATCAAGACACCTTTTTAACCAACTAATGAATGTTAATGTGAAGCATTCAAAACAATTATGTTTCTTAATCTAATCCAACTTCAAGTTTTTTTTATTACTTGCCAAAGAAAAAGCATTGTGCCCTCTTCTTATCTTCTTATAACTAGTGGATATATATTCACTTAGACATTTATCTCTTGACTATCTTCCTTTACTCAAAACTAAGGTTGTTATTCAACTTACTTTATGTATTTTACCTTAAGCATAATGACCATAACCATAACCATATCACATCATATCAACACGTATCATGAGTAAAAAAAAACATCATCACCACATCCATCATCATATAAATCCATAATCAATAAGAAATCAACCATTTTCACATGTCTAAATATAATAAATGAATCGTATACTCATTAAAATTTAGCATGTCATAAACATCATCATGAACATACATGTCATAAAGCATAACCATGAATAAATAAGATACATCGCATCACATGCCTAGCTAGGTGATTCTACATCACTCTCCAATATCCATAACATAAACATAATCAATGTAACATC
>JARHVA010004351.1:1420000-1597776 GCA_037957365.1 Torreya grandis | reverse complement strand
ACATCCAACTACACTAAACAAAAAGACATGGTTGGACTATGTCATACAATATGGGTTACTATTCAAAATTGTGTAGCTATGTGTACCAATAATCTCAATAAAAGAGAAAATGATACAATAAAATCAAAGTGGGAGTATGGCTGGCCACTTTGGATTTGATAAGACTTTGGACTAGCTCACTAGGCACTATTTTTAGCCTAAGATGGAAGAAGAAGTGAGAAGATATGTTGAGAGATGTAAAAATTGTAAAATGGCTAAAGGTAAGAGAACCAATGTAGGTTTATATCAACCTCTAATAGTCCCAAATAGACCTTAGGAATCCATAAGCATGGACTTTATGATGGGACTGTGTAGAACACAAAGAAGTTTTGACTCTATATATGTAGTTGTGGATAGATTTTCAAAAATGGCATATTTAATTCCTTTTAGGACCACCAATGATGCCACCCATGTGGTAATTTTTTCTTTAAGGAGGTATTAAGACTTCATGGACTAGCCACTAAACATTATATCTGATACAAATACTAAAATTTTAGGCACTTTTGGAGAACACTATGGAGAAACCTAGGCATAAATTTGAGTTCTAGTTTAGCTTACCACCCTCAGATAGATGGTCAAACCGAGGTGGTTAATAAGAGTTTAATGAACTTATTGAGGTGTATATCTAAGGATAATCCCAAACAATGGGATCTTGTATTGCCCTAGGCAGAATTTGCTTACAATGACTCCTCCAATAGGAGCATTGGCATGAGTCCCTTCCAAGTGATATATGTTATGCAACCTAGAGGAGTGTTTAAACTCATAAATATTAGTCAAATAGATAATTATTAGTGTTAAATAGGAATATTTTCTAGTGTCCATGAAAGAGGTTCATCAACAGGGAAGGAAGCATCTAAAAGCTAGTGTGGAAAAATGTAAAAAACAAGCAGATGTAAGTAGAGGAGAGGTAAGTTTTCAAATTGGATACTTGGTTTTGTCTCATCTTAAGAAGTAGAGGTTACCAAAAGTTCATTACAACAAGATTAATATGAAAAAAATGGTCCTTGTAAGGAGCTTAAGAGTTTGCTAATAATGCATATGAGTTGGAATTGCCTAGTAGTGTAGGCATATCACCAATTTTTAATGTTTCAAACTTGTACCTTATAAATAAGGAGTAAAAGGTGAATACACATCATAGGAAGCATCTATATATGTATATATTGGACAAAATAGTTGCCTCAAGTACAACCACATGAATTGGAATGCATATTAGACAAATATGTGTTTGAACAAACTAGAGACAAGTAGTATTTCAAGTATCTGGTAAAATGGAAGCAAAAACCTATTGAATATGCTACATGGATGAAAAATCATGACATAAAAAATCAATGGAGTACTCTATGATAACTCATGGACACAGTCCCGAGTATTTTTCTCTTTCCCATAGGAGTATGATGCAGGAGCATCACTCATAAGCCTAGTTTTCTTGAAAATTTTGGTTTTCAAAATTTTGGTTTGTTTTTTAATTTAAGAGACCTTAGGGTGATTATATCATTCTTATATTTCATTCATAGTTATTAGTTTTAGTTCTAGCTCTTCAAAACTTTAAATTTGGCTTTTCCTGCCAAAACTAAATTTTTGAATTGTTTGGTGTATATACCATGGGTCTTAAGTCATGAATGTAAGAAATGCAAACTTGATGTATGTTTCAATGTTCTAAATAGCCTCTAGTGACCATTAGAAGGTCCAAAATTAGTTAGAGCAATTTATGACTCATAAAATGTTTTGGATTTTTGGAATGATCATTCATTTTATGTTTTAATAGATCAATCTCCAAGAAAACAAAGGAAGATTTCCTCATTTTGATGACAAATCATTAAAGACCCTATTTTATTGTGCATTGACAGTGAAGGTGACTGTATATGTTGAATGTTGAAGTAAGAATTAATAAATATTACCTTTATGATGATCAAGGTGTTCTCTGTTCTTGAAGTTTTTTATACATTATTTTTAGTTGTTTTATCAATCTTTGTGGAGAAATCAACACAGACCTATAGGTCACAAAATACACACACAAAATCAAACTCAAAATAGTTTAAAAAGAGTAACAGAGGTGTCAAAAAGGTAAATAATGATTTGAGAAGGTTTATGAGAAGTGAACAGACCTTGTTCAATTTTTACAATAGTTTGAGACATGTTTTGAATCTTTAAACCTTAATTGCTTCCTTCTTAGGTCTACACGGATTGTTTCATCCCTAAGTTAGGGTTTTCAAACTCGAACTTGATTTACAGGAGTTCCAACCAACTAAAATTCACAAAAAGGTGATTTTTTGTGAATTAACATGTTCTATATATTTTTTAGGTTTTATACCCGTACGAACCTTCTATGTATGGAAAAATAGGACAGAGGGTGAATTAGGCCTTGGGAAACCTAATTGGAGCTTGATAGAGGCAAGAAAGGTGGTCTTTGAGTGGATTTGAATCAATAAATTTTTTAGAGGTAAGGAACTTGTAGATTAATTTCCTACTTTACGTCGTATTCAATTATTTTAGTCGAGCACTACAATTTTGGTTCTTTGGGCGAAGCAGCATAATTTTGAAGTAGAGGGCCGTTCGGTGTTGCCTAAGTGTCACCCTCTGAGCAGGTCTTTTTTCCCCTTCTTGTTTCCTTCATCTCATTTTTTCCTGAGTATTAGTTCAAGCGAATGCTGCCAAGTGTCACTTTCCAAGAGACCAAGCTGACAGTTGGCATCCCCCGAGTCCCCTTTTTGTAACTTTTGAGAATCGTGGACCGTGCCACATACCGCAGTAGCAGTTAAGTGGAACACACCACGTGTCAGCATCCGCGTTTCATATCGTCATCCACACTTCATTCAAAGACTTTCAACATAAGGCAGCAGAGAAGGCAAAAAGTGCCAAGTGGCAGTTGCGGAGGCCCTGAAATACCTTTTTGGAGAAAAATCACAAGCCACCACGTGTCGGCATTTGGGAAGCCATGAGTCCAATGCTTTCCATTCAACACACAAAGGCGTCATTTTATTTTGCTTAAGTGCCACAAAGCAACAGATGCCACCAAGTGTCACTTTCCGGGTCCCCCCTCTACTCCATCCATAGAAGAAGCAAAAGATGCCACCTATCTTCCTCGAAGCCACGAAAGTCTCCACATGTCAACGCCTGAGAGAATCATCGTCAAGCTCTATTGATAAATATGAAACGGCGGTGGGTCCTGGGTTTTACTTCAAAAGTCTACGGAAGCTGCCAAATGTCGCCATCCATAAGAGTCTGATATATGCCCCTAATGATACTACGGCACAGCCAAAGGGGAGTGGAAAGAGCTACGTGTCTTCGATGAATCAGGCGGAAGGCACCAAGTGTCATTTTTTAGTGTCTTCTAGGTGATCAAGGGGATTTTCAAAAAAATGACTAAGTGTCCTCTCCCATTTCAAACATAGCAGAGTGTTCCGTGTATCGGTTGCCAAAGTGAAATGGAGGGAAAATCAGCTGGAGTTAATTCGAGTAGATGAATAGTTCATCGGGTAGATTGTTGGAGCACCCACAGCATTGAAGGCGTCGTTTGTTTGTCTGCTATGAGCGAAGGATGGAGAAGATTGCACGGGAAAGAAAGTGAGCAAAGGAGACATCTAGGGCTATATAAGCAAGATTGTAAAATCTAAAAAAAGAAGAGGGGGGAATTCTCATAGTTTTAGACTTTCAGAGTTTTTGACCAATAATATCATTTGCTTTTGTTACATTTTCTTGAGTTGAAAGGTTTATATGACTGTGTGTGTTTCTACATCTTTTGTATGACTGGAAGATTCAATAAGAAAATTAAACACTATGCCCTTGTTGATGTTATCTGTGTCATTTGCAAAGTAGTCTATGTTGTAGATTTCTAGTGTTGTGATTGGAAATGTTATTTGCTTCTGTCCTATTTTCTAGAGTCTAAAGTTCTACATAACTATGCATGACTTCTGCGCCTCTAATGTGATTGGAATATTCTATTAAGAAGATTGAACACTATGCCTTTGTTGACAATTCCTGTATCTCAGCAAAAAACTCCCTTTTGTGAGCCTCTGTTTCTGTTATTCCAATCTTCTACATTGATCATGCACTTGTCTTCTCTTAAATGTAATAGAATCACATAATAGTTTCACTGTGCTCAGGTTAGGATTAGGATTACTCTCAGGTACATCGCCATAGTTAGGTTTCAATTCCTGCATTTTGCATTTTTGTTTAGTCCTCCTATCCCCTTTCCCCAACACCCAATACAAAAGAAGAGACCAGCTTCTTTAAAATCTGGAGGTTGTTTTCAAGCCGCATTGTCCCACAGCTTGAAACTTCCCATTGTTGTTGATTAAGATCTAGCACAATTTTAAGACATCAACAGAACTCAATACAGGGTACTCAAAAATTACCATAAATTCTAAAAATCAATCCTAGATTATCTGTAACATATAAAAAAGTGAAAAAAAAAGGCTACTAGGAAGTGGATCAGGTTGTGATAAGTGATAACAAGTTACAGGCTTGAGCTTTTGGTAGTTATTTCTTGCATTAGTTTTCCTTCATATGGGGAGGCAATGCAATGTGTGGGGATGAGACATTTTGTTTTATAGTGAACTTGAGCAATGATGAAGTGATAGGGAAGGGCAAAGGCCATACAAAACATGCAAGTGGTGAAAGATTTCTAGGTGAAATGGAGAAGAATGTAAAACAGGAGGAACAAAGAGAAAGAGAGAAAAATACAAAGGAAGAAAATAATATATCAAAGTCTCGAGGCTCTCAAAGTCTCCATTTGATTTTTGTAACACACACAGAATAACTTGTTAAAAATCTTGGATAAATAATTAGCACAAAATTACAAATAGTAATTACCCCATTTAAAAGGTACATGGCCTTTTTTATTGTAATGTTTTGGGGGCTTAAAGTGTGAATAACAAAAGTGGAAATAACTTTGCAAATGTAAAATATTTCTTATGTCCGTGAAAACTCTTCTTACTAAAGTCCTTTTAAATATAATGTGATATTTGCACCTTTAAATAAAATGAATAATCCACTGAAAATTTTAATTGATTTCACCAAAGTTTACATATGATTTTCAGACAACTTAGGTCTTCATTTCTTTAAAAAGAAATGGAGATGTGTCAATCACAACAAGGCTCATTTTCAATGGTGCATGGATGAAGGTTTGTATGTTGGCAACAAAATTATTCATATGGATATACACCATTTATCAATCATTTCATCTAGATTTTTTTCATGAAAAATAGTGCTCTTAGGGGATTCAACCATGTTACAATCAAATATGGCTTATATTTCATTTTAAGATTCTAATGCAATTGTGGAAAGAAAGTTATCATGTTAGACATATAATTATGGATGGTTGTTTTTCTATTACTTAAAAAGTTCAAGTCATCTCAAATTTCATGCTACATATTCAAGTTTAAGTACATAAGATATTTCTAGAGGTGGTGCACCTCTAGACTTTATTGGTCTATTAGGGAACTACCCCTTATACAGTCTCCCAATTCTCCTTACCAAAGGTCTGTGTTATGACAATTTTAGATGTCATAAAAATCGCTATTCACATATCAAGTGCCAATGTGGTTCTCTATAGTTGCAACGACCCTCACCTTCCCATAGCGATCATGGTGGTGGGTTTACAAACACTGGGGGACTGAGGGCTCAACAACAATGGAATTTTATTTGGCTTGAGTTGGTTATTTCCCTTCCTAGGTAGAGTATATGATTGAAAAAATGAGGATAAAATAAATGATGTGTGGGAGCTAATACCTAATACTGTGATCCACACTTTAAATGTGGTTGGGGCTTGGGTGATAAACTAGGTGATCCTTTGTCTCTACCAGCGTCACTTACTACTATTGTTACCTAATGCTTATGTTTTTTTATCTTTTTGCCCTAGGACCTTTATAGTATTTAAAAAGTAGTTATTCTAAATTTAACTATTTATAAGATAAAATAGTTTTTTATATAATCGGTATAAATGGGCTCCCCTGATTACTCAGAGGAATAGAGGGCTTCACATTTTTAATGATAATTTAATATATAAAGATTTTAATTTTTTCAGAACTTGTCTCTAATTAAATATTTATTTATGTGTTGGTAAATTAATAATAGGATTTGATGTTTTCTATAGTTTGGATTATATTTTTAAATATGTTTTGAGGTTTTATGTTAAAAGGTGTTTCTATAATGATATTTGAAGGGTGGTGGAAGTCTTTTAATAACTTCTTAGGTATATATGTGCTAGTATTCACATGGGTGAGTAAATATTGTAATAGTTATATAAAAATAAATAATTGTGTGAGTTGATAACTTACATAGATAGGTGTGTGAGAGAGAATAAAGGGATAAGATAGAAGTCTTGGGGGAGATTTATGCATTTGAAGAATTGCCTTGACTCTTATCCTGTAGGAGCTCATAGAGCTATTTATATTGCTTTCCTCCATTATTTTAATCAATTATTTTTATGTGTTAAATTTGTAAAAATCAAAACCAAATTTATTATAATCAAAGTTATATATATATATATATATATATATATATATATATATATATATATATAGAGAGAGAGAGAGAGAGAGAGAGAGAGAGAGAGAGATATTCATATACTCACTCAAGCAATTGATCCAAAGGTGTATGTTATGTTGAAAGGGATCTTATTTTCCATTTTGGTAAAGCAAGGTTTTTTAAAACAAAAGAGGGTAAATATGCAATTGTACCTAACTTGAAACCATGATCACTGACCCATTTGACCTTTTTTGCACAAAGTGTTATGCAACAATAATCTTATATTTCTAGTGGAGTGATGATGGAAATTGAGGTTATGTGTTCCTTCATATGGGGTGACAATTCAATGTGCAGGTCTCCTTGTTTCCTAGTAAACTTGAGCAATGACAAAGTGATAGGGAAGCGCAAGGATATACAAATCATGCAAGTGGTGAAAGATTTCAAGGTGAGATTGAGAATAATGTAAGAAGAGAGGAACACACACACACACACACAGAGAGAGAGAGAGAGAGAGAGAGAGATGAGAGAGAGAGAGAGAGAGAGAGAGAGAGAGAGAGAGAGAGAGAGAGAGAGAGAGAGAGAGAGAGAGAGAGAGAGAAGAGAGAGAGAGAGAGAGAACAACATATCGGAGTCTCAGGGCTCCCAAAGTCTCCATTTGATTTTTTTTGTTCATTGTGTACTGAGCAACTATGGGACTTTGTACATTACTCTGTCAATTGAATTAAGATTCAGGTGGTTGAGATATTAACACATGTATGTCTCTTGGCCTGAGTTGATGAATTGTGTTTGGTAACACATGACTCTTCATTCATTGTGCTCTTCCCATGATCAATAATACTATTCCAAGTATAACCTTCAAATTGGATCAGGGCCACAGTGTATAGTCCTCCTAGAGTTCCCAAATTTTTTATAGTTTTGAAAGGCTTTGCAAGACCACAAGAGTACGTGAAAGATGACAATTGGCACATTCTAATTTGCCTCGACTCCTAGAACATATAGTCTTCTTGAATACCTTCAATCTCTAATGTGAAGTCCGTGACCACGAAAGTAAGAGAAATTGCATGTGAATAAATAATATAAAAAATTAACTATAAGAACTTACAAATAAAATGATCCCAAAACAAACATGTTGTGGTTAGTTAATAGTTACATGTTCTCGGAATTGGTTTTCAATAAAATGGTTTTTGGAAGGTTACATAGATCCAAAAACTTCACTAAGTAAATATAGATTACGTTCATTATCACCTACATAACACATTCAAAACAACTTGTTAAAAAACTTGGATAAATAATTAGCCCAAAATTATAAATAATAATTATTTCAATGAAAAATTACATAGCTTTTTTTATCTGAAATGTTTTGGGGACATAAATAGTAAATAACAAAAGTGGAAATAACTTCGTGAATGCAAAAACTTACTAAGTTTGTGAAAAGTCCTCTTACTAAAATCCTTTTTAAATATAAATATAATATGATATTTGCACCTTAAAAGAAATGAACAATCAAAAGACAATTTTAATTGATTTCACTAAAATTTACATATGATTTTTAGACAATTTGGGTCTTCATTTCTTTAAAAAGAAATGAAGGTGTGCCAATCACAACAAAGCTTGTTTTTTTTTAAATGTATGTATCAAGGTCAACATGTTGGAAACATATAATTATAAGAATTTAGAGAGAAAAATAAATAAATAAATTTAAAATGATCTCATAAAACACATGTAGTTATTTAATAGCCACAAATTCTCAATAAAATGGTTTCCAAAAAGTTACATAAATCCAAAACTTCACTAAGTGGATATAAATTGCATCCATTGTCACTTACATAACACATTCAAAACAACTCACTAAAAATCTTGGATAAATAATTAACACAAAATTACAAATAGTAATTATCCCAATGAAAAAGTACATGGCCTTTTTATTGCAATGTTTTGGGGACTTAAAAATGTGAATACTGAAAGTAGAAATAACTTCATGAATGCAAAAAACTTGCTTTAAGTTCATGAAAAGTTCTTATTAAAGTCCTTTTAAATATAATTTGATATTTGCACTTCCAAAAAAAATGGATAGTCAAAAGAAATTTTCAATTGATTTTACCGAAGTTTACATATGATTTTTAGATAAGTTGGATCTGCATCTTTTTAAAAAGAAATGGTGATGTGTCAATCATAACAAGGCTCATTTTATATGGTGTATAGATTAAGGGCCGTAAGTTAGAAATTTTTTTTTCATATGGATACACACTCTTTTTCAATTATTTCATTTAGAGTATTTTTTTAGAAAATAGTGTTTTTAGGGGATTCGACTATGTTACATGTACATTATAATCAAATATAACATATATTTTATATTAAGCTTCTTTTATAATTGTGAAAAGAAAATAATCATATTATTTTTAACCATATAGTTATGGATAGTTGTTTTTATATTACTAACAAAATTCAAGTCATTTCAAAGGTCATGTTACATATTCAAGTTTAAGTACAAGAGATATTTATAGAGTTGGAGCACCTTTAGACTTTATTAGACAATCGAGGAAGTACCCCTTGCATAATCTCTCAATTCTCCTCACCAAAGGTTTGTGTTGCGACAATTTTGGAGGTGAGAGAAAGCACTATTCATGTAACAGGTGCCAAATTGGTTCTCTGCAGTCGTAACGACCCTCACTTGTCCATAGCGATCATAGTGGTGGGTTTGCAAACATTGGGAAATTGAGGGCTCCACCACAATGAAATTTTTCGTGGCTTGCATTGGTTATTTCTTTGCCTAGATAGGGTCCTATGAATGAAAAATTTAGGATTATAAAAATGACATGTGAGAGCCAGTACCTAATACTATGGATCCACACTATAGGGGTGGGTAGGGCTTGGATGACAAGCTGAATGATCCTTTGCCTCCGATAGCTTCACTTAGTGCTCTTATCGCCTAGTGCTTATGTTTTTTTCTCTTTGTACCCTTGGGGCTTTATATTATGTTTATATTAAAATTTGTTTAAGAAATTTTTAAGTGAAAAGTAGTTATTTTAAATTTTACTATTTATAAAATAAATTAGTATTTTGTCAAATCTTCAATCAATTCAAAAGGAGTATAATGCCATACCACTCATTTTTTTACGAATTAACACTCCATGATTTATATATTTAATAGAAATCAGTTTTCAATCCAAAAAAATCTAATCTACTTTATTTTATGTCAAAATCTGATAATATATATTAATATTTTATTAAATTTATAAACCAAAGATAACAAATAATTTCACACTATTTACTCAATCAACAAAGATATGAATTTATTTCAAAACTATTTTTTTTATTCAAAAAATGTGAATTACATAAATAATTTAGTGCTCATAAGAGCACTTGAAAGAGAGAAACAACTAGCAGCATTAAAAAAAGCTACAATGTTGGCAGCAAATAGTGTCAACATAGACAGTAAAAAACATGATACATAGAAACATTACATCAACAGTCATAAGAGAAGCTACAAAAGATTATTCAACTCCTGAGAAACACTGATCTTCTTGTTGCATTATAGCTGGTTTACTTGATATTTATGTTTAAGTAGTTTTTATGTTTTTTCACTGTGATCTAATTAACTACTAAAAACAAAGTATAAGTAGGATTTTTAAGATTACTTGGAGATATGGATGGTTGGTTGTACACCATTGATCAAGCTTGATTGTGAGAACTCCTCTTTGGCTGGGGAAGAATGACTTGCAATATACGACACTTAAACAAAAATAGGATTAAAAGAGAGATAAGTGGGTTCCCTGGTTACAAACTAATCTTGAGAAGCAGCACGCTTTCTCAGATGGATGTCATCCCACTATTTAACATTCAAGTTTATAAATAAAAATGAAATTACAACGATATAGATTACAAGATATAAATAATGTAAAAGATAATTTGATAAAAATAAATGCTTGTGAATTATTCAATATAACAGATAAAATATACAAGATAATAGATGCAAGTATAAACAACACCAACATACAACTTAATAAAGATTAGATAAATGCAGACTATCTATGATTAAGAGATAAGATAAATGGATTATTCAAGGACAAGATGTATAAATGCTTTGCTAAGTTTCAGTAATGGATATCAACATATTAGGAGAGATATTTAGAAAACAATAAACTTTTTTAACAAATGTTGAAGATGCAAACAGAGTGTTTAAAAGGTATTTTTATAGTTTGACAGGAATCGATGTCAATCCTACATCAACATATTAGCAGAGATATTTAAAAAACAACATATAGTTTTAATAGACGCTAAAGATGCAAAACAGACTATTTAAAGGGTATTTTTATAGTTTGATAGGAATCAACAATGATCCTACAGGATCAACATAAATTCAGATGAATCAATGTTGATTTTGTGTAAAATTTTTAAACTATAAATAGACTATAATGATGGCCTATATTTTTAATAAAATGATAAAAACCGAATGTAAGACATACACAGAAGACAATAAATTGGAAATGCAAATAAATTTAAAAATGATACTAACCTTTGATGCCTGAAAATGAACTTGGATAAGATGAGAGAGAAAAGCCTTCAAAAACCTTTGATAAGCTCTCCAACAAAAGTTCCACAAGATAACAAGTTGTTGATAAAGTCCAAATGCAAGTTGCAATGAGTTTTCAACAACATTTTAAGTTTCAAAAGTGCAATCATGTTTCCTCCCCAAGCAATAGAGGTCTGTTGTATATACATGGATTGACGTCGATCTTAACCAATCGACGTCGATCATGGAGGATCGATGTCAATTTACCAAATATGGGTGAAGCTGAACAAAAAGTTGTTCCAACGAGTTGGTATGGGGTAAAAAAGGGTTAAAATGACTTCTGAGTTTGTTCGAGTTGTTTTAACCATGGGATAAGTTTGTTAGGAGGTTGGGTAGATTTAATTTTTATTTGATTTTTAGAATTTTGATTATTTAAAATATTTTTGGTGATTAGGGATGGTAAATAGTAATTAATAAGATTAATTACCATGGGTAAAAATGGGTTATATACATGAAATAAACATTTAAGTATAAGAAACTAAATGTACATAATTAAATGTACTTTAAGTTATATTTTATGTATATACTTTCAAGATGTTTGAGAGTGGTTTGGGACCTCCAGGAGTTAAGATGCAAACTATAGATTTGTGGAGGTTTCTACCACATTTCAGACTTAGCTTATTTTACGATTTCAGGGTATAGTGCAGATTTATTGCGTCTACATTTAATTATTAAAGTAATAGCCTAAAAGATGGCAGAATAGGGCAAGGGTGCTAAATTTTGGCATCTAAAATTTAATTTGTTGAATCTAGAGAGCCATCGTTGTGTTCTTTAATTTCACATGACATTGCGAGGAACAAGAAGCAACATAAAAGAATATATTAGAGTAAAGCCAAAGAATTACAAACTTCCAATGATCATAATGATAAAAAACTACTTTGCATCTGTTCCCCCAGAGGTGCATCAAAATAATATGTCTAACACTATCAGTAATAACATTATCATGTAATCCAACCCTTAGAAGAGCCCCTCTAAATTTAGGCTTATGCCCAAAAATAGCACGTAAATCACAAAACACTGAATTCCATTATTTTTTCACATGTGAACATCCCCAAAAATATGCCTCATACTTTCATATTGATGACAAAATGGACAGTTGATAGGTTGGATCATAATACATTTTAACCTGTCCTCAATGGGCAATTTGTAATGTAGTATCTTCCATGCTATCACCTGAGCATCAAAATCAGCTTTTGATTCCCATATTTGAGCTGTAATTTTTGTCCAATATTTTTCACTGAATTTGCAATGCCATTTACTATTCAAATGGGACTTTAAAGGCACTTCAGGAAGCAACTGTAAGTATATCTTCTTTAAAGAATAAAAAAGGAAAAGATAAGCCAGCCACATCCAATCTTTAAAAAAAATACATTGAACAGGAGTACAAAGCTTCATAGATAATTCTGAAGGCACCAAAGACTGAAGAAATATCAAATATAGTTTATACTTATTGTTCAAATCAAAGTGGATTTTAATAGACTGTCATGGTAACTAGTTTAAAGTAGCAAAATCCCAAAGATCTCCAAAACAACAAATTCCTTTTTAAAAAAGAAAATAAGACTGTTCAGGGAAGCTTAAGGCAAGGGGATGGCCTTGATAATGGACATGTCTGTTCTACAAAATAGAAGAAGTGAAAAAGTTGAACCCATGTTGAAACGAATCATCCTTCCATATAAAAAAATGACATGTATAGTTCCATGTTTTCCAAATAGATTGTAAGGGTGGTGCAGCTTTCACAGAGAAGAATGAAGCATGGAGAATTTTGTCCAACCACCCTACTAACTACCATTTGCCTTTTGTTGCAGCTAGACTAATTATATTCTGTATAAGGATTTTCCATGGTTCATCACCTTTGACAGCTCTAACAATCCATTTGGCCGCTAGACAAACCCCTTATGTTTTTGGATCTATTAACCCCAAGTCACTTTTATTTTTAGGCTAAATACAATGAGTCCACGAAGTAGATATAAAACTAGTATTACCATCCCATTTAGCCTATAGAAATCGTCGAATAATTTTAATTAAGTCCTCATAACCTTTTTTTGAAGGCATCCAGTAAGAAGAATAACAAACATGTGTAGTAAGAAAATTTGTGTTAACTACTTGGATCTTACCTGCCAAAGAGAGGAATTTATTTTCCCAACTAAATAATTTGTTCATCACCCTATTTAGGTACCAATTCCACATGTCAAAGAGAGAAATTAAGGTAGTTAAAAAAGTTAGTACCCTTGTTACCTTCTTTAATCCAATACAGTCTGGATCTAATTTTAGCCCTTTGTCCTTTATAATTATCAATTTTACGTAATTGAGATTCTATAGCAGCAATGGAGGTTTGAAGTCTAATATTGTTAGGATCAACATTAAGTATTTTTCTATCATGAACGAGTTTCTCTTGGAGAGATTTTTCCCTTCATTTACACTTCCAATCCTTTTTTTTACCAAATGAATGAAGAAAGATGGTATATTGAGAAATCGTTGTACACCACTAATCACTCCAAGAATCTCTTTCCTCTGGTTTGCGTATAGCAGTCCAAATTCCTTCAAGGGTAACAGGACAAGCAGGGTTATTTAAGTGGGAAATATTGAGTTTGAAAGGGAGGGAATTATCAATTCCTGACTTTTGAGATATGAAAATGCTGCAAAAAATGGGATAATGATCTGAAATAGTGGTGGAATAGTCCCCCTGAACATAGACATCCTTCGAATCATGGACCAGTGGTAACATAGGAGAAAGATAAAACTTGTCCAGCCTACTCAATTTTCTATCATCTCCCATCCTATAATTGGACCAGGTAAACCAGTTTTTGGCATGGCTGGTGAATTTTTCATGAATGGGGTCAACAACACCCATGGAGTTTTGACATAACAACCAGCTATCAAATTCTTCTTTATTAAGATTGAGTTGTTTAGGCCAGCTCCAATCTTGATAATGTTCTACCATGTTAAAATCACTGCCTAGAATCCAATTTGCAGTAGGTAAATTATTGGACAGTCAATCCCAGAGTTCAGCTCGATCTGAGCTCTTTGGTAAGGTTAGGAGCATAAATAGAGTAGAATCCGATGAGCTGTCCATTGATAATAATGAGGGCCCAAACACAGCGATGTGAAGGGTCTTCACCCTTATCAATGATATGCTTAGAGATCCATGGCGAAAACCCAATAACAACTCCATCGCCACCATCTATATGAGATGAATGCAAAAATACATCTTTCCAAACATTCCGTAAGGACATATCAAGGTTAATATTACCGAGTTTGACTTCTTGCAAGAATAACACATCAAGTTTCCATTTCATAACCATCTCCTTTACTTTAAACTTGCAATGAGTGAGTGAAATCCCTCTTACATTCCAAGAAAGTTATAATTCATGCTGAATGTTAGAATCCTCAACCTGAGTCAGCACGCTGACGCTATTAGCAAGAATAACATCATGAACCTTAGATTGTCGTTCATTAGGAGTAGAAGGAGATCTAAATCTATGGCGGGAATAAAGAGGAGAAGAGAAATCACAAACATGCGATTGAGGAGAGGAGTGATGAGGAGCAGGGGTGGATTCACGCACAGAGGGTAAGGGAGAGGGAAGGGGAGAAGACAAATAGTCCCGAGGTGAAGAATGAGAGATAATAGGAGAAAAAGAACTAGAAAGCTCTTTCTTCTTTCTAACCATTCTCCACCCGTTAGACATGACCGCATCTTTGAAGGAAAGGATAGACTCTACAGGGTTAGGGTTAGGGTTGGGGGTAGGCGACGAGTGAGGCGTAGGTTGGGGGACGGAAGGAAGAGAAGTTTGGTTGGGAGTAGAAACATGACCAGTAGACGGAGAGGGAGTCACGGGTGGCTGCGTTAATTTAACGTGTTTCCAAACTATTCTTATATATACCCATATTCTCATTGAGAAAACGCCGTCAATACAAAGATATCTGAACCGTAGTTAACATGATCCGTCACCTACCAAGGCTGGAAAACTGAATGGAAGAAATTCTCACGGAAAAGTCTAAATGGTTGAACGGTAAAATTTATGTCGTTTCATAACGATCAACTCGAAAACCAGAATTACCCGCAAAGTACTTTAAAAGCCTGCAACGTCATAACTATCAACCAGTGTGGAGATTTGACAGGCACGTACCCTTGTCAGTACAAATTTTGGTGACTGTTAAACCTTATTTTGGTGAGACTCTTTTTTTCAAAAGAAAAATGTCTCTATTATTATAATTTATTCTATTTATATTTAATATTTTTAATATTTTACAATTATTTATTTTAAAATTAAATATATTTATTATTACATGTATTCTTATAATGGTATTGGGAAAAGGTGATTTGAAAAATGTTATCATTTAATTATTTAAAAATTGATATTATATAAAACCTACATAATTAAATAAGAGTTTCTTTAATATATTTGTGGGTTAATAATTACATGAGTATGTTAACATTTAATTATTTTAGAGTCAACATTATAAATAAAACCTTTACTTATTTTTAATTTATTTATTTGGATCCGTAATTATTTAATAATATGATAGATAAATTATAATTTTGTTATGGTAATTTTATTTATTTGAAAATAAAAAATTAATTATATATTTACTATACTAAAATATATAGTAAGTGAATTATATTTTTTGTTGTGGTAATTTTATTTATTTCAAATATAATATATATTAAAATTTTGTTATGATAACTTTATTTATTTCAAAATAAAAAATTAATTATTTATTTATCATGTTATAATATTTGATGGATGCTTATAATTATAAGATAATCATAATATATAATAATATTATATTCTATTAAATAATATATTATAGTATAGTATAATATAGTTATAAAATATATAATATAATATTATATTATATCATATTGTTATATTATAATATAATATTATATATTATAGTATATATATTTTAGATAAATTTATGTAAAATATATTGATGGATATTTATATTGTATTGAATTTTGAATTCTTTGAAGATATGTATGTTAGTTATGCTAAAATTAAATATAGATATGTTATATTTTAAAAATATAGATATGTTGTATTTTAAATTTAGAGAAAGAAAATTGAATATTATTTTGAAAATAATTTATATAATTTTTTATTAAAAATTATTATTAAATTATAATAATTGTAATTTGACTAATGAAAAATAATGATTATTTAAAAAGATGAAAGTTATTTATATCCATCCAATATATTTGTTTCTGAAATATAAATAGAGATATCGATATTATATATAATTTAATAATTTCAAAAATTAAAAATAATAAAAATAATAAATAAATATATAAATAATTTACCATACTTAATCATATTAAAAATATGAATTTGAATATGAATAAATCCACTTGATCAAAATTAATTAAATAAATTATTATCTCCAATTTTATATCTTTATTAATTGATCTTCCATAAATACTACTTCTATATCTTATTATTTATGTTCGAAATTTTAACTCTTATCAATTAATTAAGAAGTGAATATCACCATCTTCATCTTTTTAATTGCAAACCTTTTACCATAATTTTTCAATACCATGTCTATTATCTTTAAGAAAAACTGGGAAAAAAAAAACCACAAACAGCATTAAATCTATAAAAGGATTGTACTTTCTAATTCTTTTTAAAAATCATCCTTATTCACATGAATTATTGAGACCTGAACTTCATTTACTTTTTCTACCATTAGACTGTCGGACGAACAGACTGTATTCTGAGATTGGGAAAAATATTGTAATTGATGAGGATCCTGGACCCAATACAAGGAAATTAATATTCTATACATGTCGGTGGAAATGGGACCCCTGATTGCTGTCAAAGTCATGGATGCAATTAATAAAGTTAGCTTCCTTCAAAATATTGTGGTGCATTATATATTTTTGAAAAATTAAAACCTTTTTGATACATGTTTGTATTTGAATTTTTTTAATGTTAGGTGTTTGGACTTTTTAAAAATTGGGTTTCTTAATTAAATAATTTGATTAATATATAATAGTATATATAATGATAATATATATTAGCAGTTGTTTTAAAGGTGCAAGTTATATTGGAAAAGATGTAATTTTTTGTTTTGGTAAAATCAAGCTTTATAAAGTAAAAGAGTGTAAATCTTCAGTTGTATCTAACTCAAAACTTATGATAGTTGATTTTGTCTAATCTTTTATGCACGAAGTGTTATGTAACAATAATCTTATATTTCTAGTGGAGGTGATGTTAGAAAATGAGATTATGTGTTCCTTCATATGGCATGGTAATGAGTTATAGGGGAGTTGATATTTTCTTTTCATAGTGAGCTTGAACAATGATGAATTAGAAGGGAAGGTCAAGGCCATACAAAATATGTAAGTGACAAAAGATTTAAGGTGAGAAGCGCAATGATTGTCAGGGGAAATGGTAAGGTATTTTAGGGGATATCATACACCACAAGGACCATATCATATAATATACCCAGATTTAGGGCATTGGTTGGATTTACATGACCTACGTCGATTATAAATGGGTCCACAATTTGTAGATTCGTGAAGTCTTTGATTGGTTATTTTCTATTGTCAAGGATAGATGAGGATGTTATGAGAGTTGATTTGGTTGCGACAGTGATGGTGAAGGGAAATGACAAAGTATTCTAGGTGATATCATACACCATAGGGCCCATATCAAACACCAGATCTAGATTTAGGGTAGTCGTTGGATTTACATGACCTACACCCAATGTAAATGAGTTCGTAGCGTCCAGGGTGGCGGTGCCTTTGATTGGTCATTTTTTATTGTCATGGGTGGATGAAGACATCATGAGAGCTGATTTGATTATAACAAGGCTCCATTTTTGATATGCAGTTTGAATCAATGTTGCAATGTTGTTGATGTGGGAAGAAGACATTGATGCCTTAGAGTCTACCTTATAGCTTCCATTCATCCATGTTGCCAAGATATTGACACCTTGAGTAATTACTTCAGTGCTAATAACATACAAAAATGTCATACTCAAACCCCTAGCAAAAAAATTGGCCACAATTGGACCCTATTTTCATAAGCATCTTAGTTATACCTATTGGCATAAAACATAAAATATGAGGGAGCACTAGTCAATAGAAAATGTTCTGAAAAGATTATGTAACTTAATATCATCTTATTTTTGCTTAATAGTTCATGCAGAAGTACTACAAGTTCAACAATGAGGTACAACTGATGATTTACACTCTTTTACTTTAGAAAACTCTACTTTATCAAAATATAAAATTACATCCCTTTCAACATAACTTACACTCTTCAGTATGGCAGTTTTAGTCTAGGGTGGTGTCTTATTTGAGATACATCATATTGCCATAGCACTTAGAGATAGTATGCAGAGATAGGTGTGGATTCAAACCCAAGTCCATCAAACTACCCATAATTGGCATTACTTATGGTCTTGTCAGCAATTTTAACTTTCTATTATTCATTGAATAAAGAGAATTGAGTATTATTGTTACAAATACAATGTAATGAACCTGAAAACTAACAAGACAAATAAAATTACCAATAGGTCAAGATTCTGAACAATAACTTGTATTGATTCGTATTGAATAACTTCAAATAATTACAAACCCAAACCATGCTTAAATAAGTCTGAACTTAGAAATTAGAGTTTACATGTAAAATTTGAAAAAAAACTAAATTCTAAAAAAAATGTCTATTTTTAGTAGCTGCTATTTATAGTAAGTTTTACATGCAAGCGCGCGTAACTCTAAAATTTTTCCTAAATATCTTAAATGCTAAAATTAGCTAATGAGATGAAATTTAACTAAATTTAACGTCCGGTTCTTAAAATATACAATTTCTAAAAATAGAATTTTTTTGAAAGAACCATTAAACATTAATTTCAAACCCTCAAATGATCATGTTTGGCCTCTAAAAAATATCAAAATCAAATCTAAGGGGATAGAGTGCTTTATGAAAAAGTCAAACTTTTCAATATAGTCATTTTGGCATGTGGAAGAGCTCAAACAGAATTACGGGTCAAAAGTTATGGCCTCCAAAAGGTTGGCATATTTTCTCTGCATCATTCTCCTCTGGTTGAAAACAACTCAACTCCTATGAGTTGGCCTGATTATACTGCTGTCATTTTTCCTTATTTATCTTCTTTAGATCCCATTTTGTAATCCAAGTGTTGTCTTCTTGTTGATATCCTTCTCACTATACCAAATACCTAGTATAATTATCTTGCCTTGTGCTCACTGTCTTCATATCCAAAACTTGCACTATTTTTTCTTTCTTCTTCTTTGGAACCTATTGCTCCCAATTTATTCCTTCATCTTCATCACCTTCATCATCTTCTCCATGGAATTCACATAAATCTAAAACATTAAATACTGGAGATACATCAAATTTCTATGGTAAACTTGTCTCATATGTGTTGTCATTAATTTTCTTTACAATTCTGCATGGTCTAATTTTCTTGTAATTCAACTTATTGTATGTGCCTTTTGGAAATCTTTCTTTCCTCAAGTAAACCATTACCAATTCTCCTTCAAATACCTTTGATCTTCTTCTAACATCTATTGTTGCTTTATATTTCTCGTTACTTTCACGTAACTTTCTTCTTACTCCTTTCAACTCTTGCATATGTTTTGCAAATGCTTTTACATTATCACTAATTTGATCTGCAATCGGTAATTGTACCAAATCTAAAATAACTATAGGATTTATCTCATAAATAATTTAAAATGGTGACTATCCTATTGATCTATTCACTGAATTGTTATATGCAAACTCAGCTTGTGGTAAAGCCAAGTCCCATTACTTAGGCTTCTCTTTCATTATGCATCTCAACAAATTTTTCAAGATCTTATTCACAACTTCTGTCTACCTATTTATTTGTGGGTGATATGCACTACTGAATTGTAGCTTAGTATCCATCTTCTTCCACAAAGTCCTCTAAAAATGACTTATAAATTTCATGTCCCTATCTAAAGTAATAGTTTTTGGAACACCATGCAATCTCACAATATCCATAAAAGATAATTTTGCAAATCTAGGGGCATTATTGGTTTTCTTACATACAATGAAATGAACCATTTTAAAAAATCTATCTACAACAACAAAAATTGAATCATTACCTCTCTATGTGTTTGGCAATCCCAACACAAAATTCATACTCAAATCTATCCATGGCCCTCTTGGAACTGGTAATGCCATGTAAAGTCTAGTATTTTGTGCATGTCCTTTAGCCACTTGACACATTCTGCACCTTAAAACATACCTTGTCACATCTCTCTTCATCTTTGGCCAAAAATAATTTTCCTCCATCAAGCTATTGTCTTCGTCTTACCAAAATGTCTTATCAAACCACTATTATGTAATTATCTTATGATATTGTCTCTTAGAGACCCAACTATAATGCATAATTATTTCCATTTGAAGAGATAAGCTTCTTTCATAAGATACTCATCATGAATAACATATGTCCCACATGTTAATGATTTTCTACACTTCTCAACTACCTTGCTAAAATATGGATCAATATCATATAATTATTTAATAGCTTCAAATCTAACTACTTCACTCACCACAGTAGTTGATAATTCTACCCTCATACTCAATGCATCAGCTACCTAATTTTATTTTCTTGATTTATGCTTCAACACAAAAGTATACCCTTGCAAGAAAGAAACCCACTTTGCATGCTTACTATTCAACTTCTTTTGTGTATTCACATACTTCAAAGCCTCATGATCTATAAATAGTATAAACTCCTTAGGCACCAAGTAATGCCTCCAATGTCTTAATGCTTGTACAATTGCATGTTAAACATCATAAGTAGAATATTTTTTTCTTACCTCATTCAATTTTTCACTAAAATATGCTATTGACTTGCCTTCTTGACTTAGCACAACACCAATTCCCAAAAATGAAGCATCATAATCAACCTTAAAAAATTTATTAAAATCCAGTAAAGCTAAAATTGACATTTTTTAATCTTCTTCAAAAATTCAAAGCTTTCTGTGGCTGCTCTAGTCCATGTAAATTCCTTCTCTCTCATGCAATCTGTTATTAGTGCCACAATACTATTAAATTTTTTAATAAATTTTCTGTAAAAATTTTGTAAACCATGAAAACTTCTTACCTCTATAATGATTTTTGGAATAGGCCACTCAATCACCTTTATCTTTTCTTCATCCATTTTTACACCATTTGTTAAAATTACAAATCTCAGAAATACCAAATTGTTCTGTATAAACCTATAGTTGTTTAAACCTCAGAAATACCAAATTGTTCTGTATAAACCTATAGTTGTTTAAATTTGCATACAACATCTCCTTTCTTAATAAATACATTACCATTATCAAATGTTGTAAGTTTTCCTATTTAGTCTTAATGAGTATCAAAATATCATCAAAATAAACAACAAAAACATACCAATATATTCTCATAGCACTATATTCATCACCCTCATAAATGTGCTAGATGCATTAGATAATTCGAAGGGTATCACCATCCACTCATATAAGCCACTCTTAGTCTTGAATGTAGTTTTTCACTCATCTCCTTCACGAATTTAAATCTGAGAATAACCACACTTTAGATCAATCTTGGTAAAATAATTTGCTCCTACAAGCACATCCATCATATCATCTAAATAAGGTATAGGAAACATATACTTTATTATAATTTTAGTAATTGCTCTACTATCCACATACATTATCCATCCTCTATTTTTCTTTAAAGTTATCAATGCTGGTGTTGCACAAGGACTCATACTCTCCCTTATAACCTTCTTCCTTAGCAATTCAGTAACCTGTTTATTTAATTTTGCATGTTCTATTAGACTCATCCTATAAGTTGCTTGATTGGGTAGATCTAATCTTGAAATCAAATCAATGTGATATTGTATATCTCTCTTCAGTGGTAAACCATCTAGTAACTCATTAGGTATAACATCTGCATATTATTTCAACACTCTTGTTGCTTCTATTGGTATTGGTAACATTTATGTTTCTTCATTCTTTTCTACTAATGCATAACAACAACTTGGTACCTTCATATCTTGGATAAATTATTTAATAGAGAGCATGTTTTTTATCTTCTCTTCCTTTTTAAGAGTTAACAAAACTACCTTTGTACCACCCTTCCAAAAAGTGTATGTGTTCTTTGCTCCATCATGAATTACTCTCCTATCAAATTATCATGGTCTCTCTAATAACAAATGGCATGTATCCATGAAAATAACATCACACTAGATCTCATCATTATAAGTTTTTCTTATAGAAAACTTGATTAATCACCTTTTATCAACTGTAACTTCATTCCATTTTTTAAACAATGAAATCTGATAAGGATTAGGATGCTTTTAACATTACAAATATAGTTTCTCTATCATTTTTTTAGAAATCATATTTTCACAACTACCACCATCTATAATTACTTTGCATACCTTTTCACCTGAAGTACATCTTGTTCAAAAAATATTTGATCATAGCCATGTATCACCACCTTCTTTATTTTGTGCTTGTTCTTTCCTTGGAGAGATCATGGTTCTTCTCATCATGAGATTCTATCCAATATATGCTGGTGTAACTTCAATATTCTGCTCTTCTATTTTAGCCTCAACTAGATTTACTCTTGGACAATCTTCTTACCTTATTTCTTGATCTTGATAGTGTGGACACTCAAACGCTCGATGCCCTTCTTCTCCACATCTATAACAGACATAAGATCTACACTAATTTGAAAACCATCCTTTAGCACCACCATAACCTTGTCTTCTTTGAAATCTTCTTCCTCTTTGTTAGTATTGAAACCATTACCTATTGTCATCTTTCCATTCTACACCACATGATGATTCATATTTATTGGTATTAAATCCACCTCTGGTGGTATTAAACCCACCTCATCCCCTTATTGGAGGGGATATGCATTTTTTTGGCCCAGGGGATGTCCTTCTGAAATTTTATCTATTTTTTTTTTCTCCTGCCTTGAAAGGTAATTGATAAGTCTCCTTTATGTTAAGTATTTTATGCATACTTAATTCATCTTAAATAGAATATTTCAAACCATTTACATACCTTGTATCCATCTGCTATTTTGTTTCATCATGATCCACTTGTATGGAATGCTTATAAAATTCATCGGTATACTCTTGTATATTGTGATCTTTTTGCCTCAAATTTTGAAATCTTTTGTGTAAGGTTTGTGCATAATCCATAGGAAGAAATTTCTCCCTTGGCTTCTTCTCCATCTTTTTCCACAAACTAATCTTCTCTTTACTTTTTCTCTATCTCTCTTTCTATAGGTGATCCCACCAAATCATTGCATGACCTTTACATTTCATGCATGCAAAATTAACCTTCTTATCTTCTCTCATAGTCTTCCACTCGAAGAAATTCTCCATGTTAATCATCCAATCTATCAACTCCTCTAGTTTTAAATTGCCTCCATAATCTGGAACATCAATCTTGATTCCTTCTAAAGTTTGAACCATCCTCTCTTCTATCGATGGTGGTTACTCTTGTTGTTCTTCTTCTTGCTAGACTTCTTCATCACGATCTGTGTCTTCCTCATCACAACCTTATCTTCACTACCGATTGGTAATAACCTCTATTAATTATTGAACTTGCCTCTACAACTCCTATATAGTTTGGTTCATATGTGCAACACCTCCTCATTCTCTTACCATTATTTACTCCTCCAAGATTTGAACATGGCTCTGATACCAAATAATAAACCCAAAAACAAACAAGATAAATAAAATTACCGATAGGCTAAGATTTTAAATAATAACTTATATTAATTTGTATTGAATAACTTTAAATAATTAAAAACCTAAACCATGCTTAAATAAGCTTAAACTCAAAAAATTAGAGTTTACATGCAAAATTCAAAACAAATTAAAATCTTAAAAAAAAATTTAGTGGTCGCTATTTATAGTAAGTTCACATGCAAACATGTGTGGATATAAAAATTTCTCTAAATATACTAAATGCTAAAATTAGCCTATGGGATAAAATTCAACTGAAGTTGATGTCTGGGTCTAAAAATATACAATTTCTAAAAATAGAAAACTCTTAAAAAAATCATTAAACGTTAATGTCGAACCCTCAGATGATTACGTTTGACCTCTAAAAAATATTAAAATCAAATATAAAGGTATAGAACTCTTAGGGCATAATCAAACTTTTTGATATGGTCGTTTTGACATGTGGAAGAACTCAAACGGAGTTATGAGTCAAAATTTATGGCCTCTAAATGGCCTAATTTTTTTTTGCATCATAATGGATTTTGTTAGTGTTACTGATAAATGAGAATGTAAAAATCTTGAAAATATTTAGATCCATATCTATTTACATATGGCATCGTACATCGATTGATTATATTATATAAGAGGTACCTTTTATTGAAGAATTTTTTTCCATTTCTCCTCTACTTGGTTTTAGAAACATCTAGTTACACTTTAAATAATCAAAGTAGTCATAATTTTAATCTAATTAGTTTTAGTCTCCTATAAATTGATATGTAGTGCATTATTTATGTTTCCAGAAGATCCATTAGATATTTGACACCTATTTTTATCGAGATGACACATGTTTCAATCATTTATTAGGTAATTGAAATAGTTTGATGGAAGCTACATATTGCATTGACAGATGTGATACGTCACTGAACTTTGTATGTATACCTACCTAGACTTTTTCAAGTCCATCACCTAAAATACCATGCCATTGCCTCACCATCATTACCCAACTCATTTTGAAATATTTCATCACTTTCATGCTTTGTATGGCCTTTTCCTTCCCCACCACATCATCATTGCTCAAGTTCATTGTGAAATAGAATATTTCCTCCCCGCACAACTCATTAATGTATGAAGGAATACATAACCTCATTTTCTATTGTTACTTCCATTATAAATATCAAACTATTATTGTTTAACATTTCGTGTATACTAGGTTAGAGGTTATAGGTTTCGATTGAGGTACAATTTTTTGTTTATATTTTCACTTTTCAAAGCCTCACTTTACTAAAACAAAAAATTGTATCCATTCCAACATAACTTACATCTTTGAAAAAAATACTTATAGTTTATCTCCTCCAAATACATTTTCAATGATAAGATTTGATATTTTATAAAATTAATTTAAATATAATGTTAACTTTTTTTAAATAAAATTAAATACTTTTTAACTTGTGAAAGTGATAGTTGTGTACTCTTAAAAATAATTTCACAACAAACAAATATGAAGTAAAATATATAAATAGGCAATTATAACTTAGTTGATGAGCTCTTAAATTAATAGTCACATTAAGTTTAATAATTTCAATTTAAATCTAAATTTCCATCGAATTTACTTTCTATACAAATAAAATATTTGTTTTGACAATCCGAATTTTGTTTAAGAAAATAAATATTAAATAATTGTTTCTTTAATAATTTTATTTCATGATTTGATTGGTTTCTAAACTATAACTTTTCTTTTTGGTTAAACATTTTGTAGGAGAAGATTGGTGTTCTAATAAATCTTCATTATTATCATTATTATAATTTTAAAATTGGTGTTTTAATAAATTTTAGTGAGAAGGGTTTTTTATATTTTATTAGTGAACATTTAAGTAAATTTTGAAATTTGTTAAAATAATGCATTTTATAGGTATAAATTTTCATAATATTTTTAAAAAATCATATAAATATTTTATGAGAAAAAATCAATCATACGTTAATTACCACTTGACAATAAAACTTCCCAAATATTTTAATGAATATCGTAAACTTTTAAACCTTAAAAAAATCATTCTTTATAAAAATTTATCTATTTTTTTTAAATATTTTTTATTTTCTATTACATCATTAAAAAAATAGTTATATAATTTAATTACCAAGTTTTAAATAAATACAATGGAAGATTTTTCAATTGATACTTACAAATATTTAATAATGTATCATCCAAAAAATATATAATTTATTATTCTTACATAAATTACAAATTTTAATTTAAAAAAAAAATCACATAATTTTCAAAAAACATAACAATAGTATTATGCATTATGAAAGCTTTAAATATATAATCATCTACAAAATTAAATAAGTATTTTAACTTCATTTATAAAACCACGTCTTTATAAATATTGAAAGAAAAATCTTATATCATATCAATATTTAAACGATTAAAATTAAAATCTTACTTTAAATAACATATAAATAATCTTACTTATTTAATATAAATTCACTACAACATTATATATAATTTCATATAATTATGAAACTATGAGTCAGCATAAATAAATTTTCATAGAGGTTCAAAGGTTTTCAAAGATAAAGATACATAACTCAAATAAAGTATACATAACTCGTAACCATGTATAAAAAATTTATTATTATGTTTTTTTCCTTTAAAGATCTTTAGGAATATGACTTCGTCACTGGTAGGATGCATGCTTTGATAATTAAAAATTTGATATACCAAACTTCCTAAAAGTCTAAAAGATCGTAAGCAATGAATGGTTTTTATTAAGTTTTCACACATATATATTAATGGGGTGTTTCTCTAGATTCAATACCACCATGGATATCATGTTTTCTTTTATTAGCTCCTTGCGGAGATAAAGGGCCTTCTCTATTTAGACATTTTCTATTTATCTATTTTTTAAGTTTTTATATGGGATGGCAATTAAGGTTATATGTTTTTTAATATGGAGTGGTCCTTCCTTAAAATCAAAACCCCCATTCTTTGGTAAAAAACAAAACAAACAACATTAAAATTATCAAAGATTGTTCTTTTTATTCTTTTTTTAATTGATAAAATGTGAATTACATAAATAATTTAGTATTTATAAGAGTATTTGAAAGAGAGAAATAGTTGGTAGTCTTAAAAATATTATAATGCTGGTAGTAAACAGTGATAACATAGACAGTCAAAAACTTGATACGAAAAAACATTACAATAACAGTTATATGAGAAATCTGTCAACCATCATACAAAAGAGACATCAACCCCTGAACAACACTGAGCTTTTTGTTACATAATAGTTGGTTGACTTGATATTTAAGTTGTTGAATTTGAAGAGCCACCATTGTGTGCTTCTTAAATTTCACCTGACATTTAGAGAAACAAAAAGCAAGACAAAAGAATATATTAAAGTGATGCTGAAGAATTACAAACTCCTAATGATCATAATGAGAAAAAAATGTTTTGCATTTGTTCTTCCAGAGGTGCATCAAAATAACATGTCTAACACTATCAGCAATAACATTATCATATAAACCAACCCCAAGAAGAGCCTCTTTCCATTTAGGCTTATGGCCAAAAATAATAGGTAAATCACAAAAAATTAAATTCCATTATTTTCTCACATGCAGACATCCCCAAAAAATATGCCTCATATTTTCATATTGATGACAAAATACACAGTTGATAGGTTGGATCATAATACATTTTAACCTGTCCTCAATGGATAATTTAAAATGCAGTATGTCCTCAATGGATAATTTAAAATGCAGTATCTTCCATGCCATCAACTGTGCATCTCAATCAGCATTTGATTACCAGGGTTGAGCTATAAGTTTTGTCCAATATTTCTCACTGAATTTGCATTACCATTTACCATTCAAATAAACTTTTAAAGGCATTTTAGGTAGCAGTTGTAAGTAAATCTTCTTTAAAGGATTAAAAAAAGAAAGGATAAGAAGCCAACCACACCCAAACTTTGAAAAAATACGTTGAATAAGAGTACAAAGCTTCATAGATAATTTTGAAGGCCCCAAAATCTTAAAAAATATCAAATATGATATATGCTTACTGTTCAAACCAAAGCGAATTTTAATAGACTGCCATGATAACCAATTTAAAGTAGCAAAGTCCCAAAGATCTCCAAAACAACAAATTCCTTTTTTGAAAAGAAAATAACACTGTTTAAGATAGCTTAATGCAAGGGGCTAACCCTGATCATTTTTTTATAAAAACTTATCATTCCATAGGCAAAATCATTTTTACACAAGAACACATAAGCCACACATAAAACTCTAAAAATATACCTAAAATTTGTAAAAATAATTTTCAAGACCAAGGTTAAATAGAAATGCAATCTGAAAAAAAACATAAACAACTGAAAAACTTAAAGAATGCAATTATGACGAACAAAATGTGGGAAAAGGCCCCACAAAGTGTGCCAAAATGTGATAGCTAAATATTTAGAATCTAAACAAAACTAGGAAAGCTAACTAATGCAATTTCCTACTATAAACCTAAACTAAAACCTTAGATTAAGTAACAACAATAAAATAAAACTAAGCAATAAGATACTTACAAAATATCTAAAATACACCTATTGACTTCTCCATTATGAACATGTGATTTAATCTCACTTCATTATATGTGGGTGCTCAATTCATTTTTCCAAACAAATGTGAATTGGGCATCATATGGGTGCAAATAACTTAGATTCTTAATGGATGCATAGGATGAATTTGATAGCAACTTTATAGTTTGAAGGTGGATGATGAAAAAGGAGTTGATATGTCAATTTATAGCTTTTAGGATGGGAAGATGAACGATTGAGAATAAACCAAATTTATTTAATAATGATAATTATCAATGGTTGGATTTGAGTCATCATCTCAAAAGATGATGACTAATTCTTATGTATGTGAAAGAGGGAGAGAGTTGGTATTTGAATGATGTATTTGAATAAGTCAAGGTAGTTAAGTGACTTCCCATGATAGTTGAAATATTTAATGATGACTCAACAATTGGTTGAGGAAGTTAAGGAGGTGGTTGGATGATTCAACATTTGGCTAAAACAAGTGTGAAAGATGTCTGGATGAAGTAAAAATTCTAAATTTTAATTAGTTTTATAGAATTATGTGTGTATGAATCAATTAATTAAGAATTATTCCAAAAAATGAAAGAAATGATATTAATTAAAAATTTAAATTTAAGATAGTTATTGAGTTAGTGTGTTAATATTAAACAAAATTATTTACAACATTAAATTGATAGAATTTAAGTGTCTACATTAAATTTTAAAAATAATAATATGAAATATCTTTGAATCGACATTTATAAATTTCTCATAATTCTATATATATATATATATATATATATATATATATATATATATATATATATATATATATATATATATATATTCTTAAATAAATCATGGTGTTTAAAATATAAATTTTATAAAAAAAAACACAATTTTTAAAAACTTAATAATCATATTATAAACTTGTTGTCCCCGAAAAATGCCACTCATTTTTGGGACAACCTACAGATCAAAATCCTCTCTTCCCCTTTCTTTGAGCATTCAGGATCTTCATTTTTAAAAAGTTTTCTCATAAATCTACGGACTCTGCAGATATGTTTCTACGGACTCAACATGCTTGAAGTTAGCAAGTTCAACAGGTTCAAAGGCTTCTACAGGCGATTTCAATCAAAAGAACAAGTTTCCAACGCTTAGTCATTTTCAAGATTGGTTCAACGCCTTGGTTCAACTAAAAATGTTCATCGGCAAGCTACTAAGCAAGGAATGAACCGTTGAACCTTTAACCGTTTTGGTCTAACGGGTTCAACGGGTGACTGGTTCAACACGTTTTGTTTGAGCGATCAAAGGACTTGGCAAAAAACAAAGGAATTAACCATTGAACCGTTGAACCTTGAACCAAATTGGTTCAACGGATGCAACAGGTTCAAAGAGATCAAAAGACTTAGACAAAAAGATAGCCCGATAGCTCAAATCAAAGCTGGAAAAGGCAAAAAAAGAAAGAAAAGGAAAAGCCCGACTTAAGAGAAAAGCCTGCAAAAATTTGCTCGATGAAAAAAGATAAAGTGCAGTAGAATATGTCACGTGTCCTGTTATGGCTCAGCGGAACGTGACAAGTGTTTGCACCCGTCATACAAGAGCGGCAATTTCTGCCGCCCTTGCATCTTTTGGTCTTTTCCATGCAAGAGCTACAAATTTTGCCACCCATGCATCCTCGAGTTCCTCTCCTCTTCCCTTTCTCCCCATTCGCCCTTCGTCCTTATCTTCTATGTCAGGGCGGTGATTTCCATCGCCCTCCATTCTTTTCTAAGGATTCCTACCTGTAAGGGCGGCAAAATTTGCCGCTCTAGCCATGTGTTTCCCCTCTCTTGCACCGACGACAAATTTTGCCACTGTTACACCTGAGTACAAGGGCCACAAAATTTGCCGCCCTTACACCTTTTCCTGCCGGCATGCACGGGTGGCAAAATTTGCCGCCTGTGCTTTTTTTCCACCTCACAAGGCACAAGCGGCAAATTTTGCCGCCTGTGCATAAAGGCCTTCCCACATGCTAGGGCGGCAAATTTTGCCGCCCTTGCATCTTTTTCTCTGATTTCTCTAACTCTTGAGAAATCTTTGTTCCTTTCATTTTCTGCGCCCGCTCCCCTTTTCTTCTCCTTTCTGACCCGCTCTCACCTCAGCCTTTCCAAGTGCGTTTCCCTAATCGTGATCATCAAATGTGCAGTTTTCCCATATTGCTAATTTTTTCTCTAGTTGCACAATCATGATTATTACTACAGTTTTTCTAAAGGATCCCTCTTCATTGACGTATTTTCAACAAAAGTTCTTCCAGATCACTGAAGTTTCTCTGAAGAAGTCGAAGACCATGAAGAAGACTGGAAATAAAGATTGACGTTGTTCTTCCATGCTTTATTCAAAATGCACTTTGTAATTGACTTGGGACATTTTCATGTAAAAGTGCATGCAATTTTGTAAAGTGTAATTACATGTAAAAAATCTAGAAAAATATCTCAAAAGTCAAAGATGACTCATCTTTGACTAAGATATTTTTATATTTTAATCTTTTTAATTTTGAAGGTTTCTCTCCATATAGAAGGGACCTCTTTTGTAAATAGATCTCTGATAATTGAGAGTAAAAATTCTGATGAAATTGAGACACTTCTTGAGACTTTGTGCTCAACTTGTAAATCATATTTCATCAAATGAATGAGAAACAAGTTTATTTCAGACTTTGTGTTGAAGTAATTTGTGCTATTTAGGAAGTGGTTCTTATGTCCTCTTTCATGATAATCTCTTATCTGTTTGGTTTAATAAGCAAAGTGTGTGTGTTGATATTATCTGAGGACTTTTTTAAAAGATAGAAGAAAGACTTTGAGCTACTTTTATTTTGGTGATCCTTTTATCCTTTGTAGTTTTAGGTGAAGACTTTGTGCTTCATTTCACTCTACGGTTACGCATATTTCAAATCGGTGAAGGAGACAACATAAGACTTTGTGCTTACGTAGGTTTCTTTGTTAACTTTGTTACCTACTTCAGGGGATTTTTTGTTCTATGCTGGATACCATTCCTGAAAGAAGAGGAATGTTATTAGCCAACGACCAGGACTTCTTTCTCTTGTTCTTTGGACATCATCTCTAAAAAAAGAGAGGTGGATGCTGTTGTACTACCCCAATTATTATTTTTTGCTTACTTATATATATACATATAGCGCATAAATATTCATAGGGAACATCCCCTTGATGAGAGGAGAGATTTACCTCGTCTAGATGTGGTAAACCCACACTTTTTGTGGCGTAAATCTCCTTGTGCTGTGGTTGATATACTCATTTTGTCATCAGTTAGTTGATGACAAAATATTCACCCAACAATTTTTGGTGACTCCACTGGGGACACAGTAATCTTGTGCAATTTGGAACCTCAAGTTTCAGATTGAAACATCACCTGTGTCTTACCCATAATCATTATAACCCTTATCCATTATAGAGTCTAGTGACTCCGTTCCATGTCTTGCCCATTATCATTATAGCCTTACCATCTTCCTCCTCTTCCGTTATATTATCTAGTCTAGAAAACCAGAGCTGCTGGGAAAGAGTGTGCAGTTTGAAGCCTCAAGCCTCAAGTTGATGCAAGGCTAGTTTTTTTCCATTTTTGTTGTGCAATCTGGCCACTCCACCCAGATTTGTTATCCATGTTTTTCATAACTAAATCATGGCAGTTCGAGGCCCCTGGGGTAACTCTTTTGGCCCACTCAACTTGACTCCACCTCTGCATGAGCTTCCACGCAGTTCAAAAAAACATTTATCCAAATTCTTTGGTGATGGGAAAGTTCATCCTGATGAACACATTGTAGCTTTCAGCATAACATGTGGCATAATAGGGGTAAAATTTTAAGACATATCAGTCAGGTTGTTTATGGAAACACTACAAGGCGTTGTTGTAGACTAGTTCTACCACTTGTAGGCTAGATCAGTGACTGATTGGGGCACTCTGAAAGACAAATTTGAAGCCAGGTTCAAGCCTGTAGAGGATGTGCATGCTTTGCTGGCCCAGCTCACTAAGATGAAGAAGGAACCTTATGAGCCTATGAGGGACTTCATTTCCAGGTTCAACAAGTTGAGGCACAGGATTCCCATGATCACCCAACCGACACCTCGGAATCTCATGTGTTTCTTCATCAACTCACAGCTGCCTGAAGTGAGTTTTCTTTTGAGACGGGGTAGACATATAGACCTTGAAGATGCTCAAGACTTGGCTATTGAGGTAGAAGATGACTTTATCTTGGCAAGAAAGATAATGAGAGACCCTAATAAAGGTAAATCCTCTTCATCTTCTGAGTATTCACTTGCAGTCACCACTGACCCAATGGTGCAAAAGTTGGCAAATGAATTGCTAGCCTTGAAAAGGCAAATGGCACAAGGTATGTCTTCTGCTCCTCTATATAAAGATATACCAAGGAGGACATTCCCCAATCAGCCATATCAAGGCAACACTGCCAGAAGTCAAGGGCAGCCAAATCGCCTTCCTCCCCCACAAAAGAACCTTGCCCTTGAAGCGCCTCCAACCAACTCAGTAGTTGTATATTTGGAAACAGATCATGATTTCTCTTTCCAAATTGAGTTTGATTAAGAAGAATCAGCTGGTGACTCCCACATCAGTTTTCTAAACTATCAGGATGAATCCAGAATAGAAGGCAATGCAGCTGAGGGGTCATATGCTGGGTTCACCCAGTCCCAAAACCAGTCAACTCAGCAAGCTGATAAAGAAAAAATAGAGAAGCGACCTCAACCAACAATTTCAATTGTTGAATGTGGAACCACTATGTCTTTCCAAACAAAGGACCCGGTGGTTGCTAAAGAAGTAAGTATCCCAAACAGTTCTGCAACTTCTACTTCAATTTTGCAGTCCAGTTCTCCTGCCCCTCCCAAAAACCAAAAGGATGAACTCCCATCCTCTGTGCCTAGTCCAATTTAGTTATTTGACATCAATGATCATGTCAAAGAGACCAAAAGTCAAATGACTAAATTTAAAGTCATGCAGTCCAACCCCGATCAGTTGGACAAGTTGGTACAAGATGTCAAGACCCAAACGTCGACCCCCGAAGCTCATATTTTGTTTGAGTTTTTAGGCAAGGGTGATTACTTCTTGACCACGGAGGATGTCTATGTTCCTGGAGATGAAAGTCCGGTAGGTGGTGATCCAGGAATTGATTCAAACCAGACATCAGAAGGATTGGTAGGGCGTTATACAAATGAAAAAGGGTCTTCCATCTCTAATGAAGAGAAATTCGACAAAAGATCTATTTTTGGTGATGTTTGGATCTGAGAAATGGATGGCAGCAATTCCTCTACAGGTGTTGGGGCCAAGTTGGTGTTGATATCTCCTAAGGGGGATATTCTTCCTTCTTTACATGAGTCGCAGTTCAACAACACCAACAACACTGTTGAGTATGAATCTCTGTTACTCGAATGGGGAGCTACTCGAGACAAAGGAGATGCCAGGCCGGTGGTCTGCCAGGCGTCTGAAGGGGACAATCAAGATATGTGCTGGACTGAACTATCAGAACAAAAATTTATGGTAATAGACCAGGTCGTTGCCCATCAAAATCAGAAAAAGGGACTCCGTAGGAGAACCAAGATTCATGGTTCTCAGACTAGAAAGCAAGCCTTGCCAAGGGGCAACAAGAGAAGAGAACCAAGGGGAAGACATAGAAAAGTGGTTTCCTAGTGGAGAGTTCCATTCGCCAGTCACCATTTATGGGGACAAAATGGTTTCCTATTGGTTTATGAGGATGGCACACCATTTTCACTGTCTCACAGTGGGCGGCATCTAAAGCGCTTCAAATCTTGAGGCTTCAGATAAGATCATCTGTACATATGTATATGTTTATAGTCTTTAGTTCTATTTTGTGCCTTTCATTTTCATTTTTGGAGCCTTTCTTTTTAGGTAGCATGACTCTGTGGCCCAATGGCACGCTTCTAAGGCACTGGAGATTCTAGATTCTACTCCCTTCAATTGATTTTTTCAATAAAATGAAGTTCCCCAACTGGAGCCAGCTATTGTCCCCGAAAAATGCCACTCATTTTTGGGACAACCTACATATCAAAATCCTCTCTTCTCCTTTCAAAAATCATTCCAAGCATTCAGGTTCTTCATTTTTTAAAAGCTTTCTCAAAAATCTACGGACTCTGTAGATATGTTTCTACGGACTCAACATGCTTGAAGTTAGCAAGTTCAACAGGTTCAAAGGCTTCTATAGGCGAGTTCAATCAAAATAACAAGTTTCCAATGCTTAGTAATTTTCAAGATTGGTTCAATGCCTTGGTTTAACTAAAAATGTTCATCGACAAGCTACTAAGCAAGGAATGAACCGTTGAACTATTTTGGTCCAATGGGTTCAACGGGTGGCTGGTTCAATGCATTTTGTTCAAGCGATCAAAGGACTCGACAAAAAATAAAGGAATTAACCATTGAACCATTGAACCTTGAACCAAGTTGGTTCAATGGATTCAATGGGTTCAATCAGTTCAAAGAGATCAAAAGACTTAGACAAAAAGATAACCTGATAGCTCAAATTAAAGCTGGAAAAGACAAAAGCAGAAAGCAAAGGAAAACTCGAGTAAAGAGAAAAACCTACGAAAAAGCATCCGAAGAAAAAAGATAAAGTGCAGTGGAATGTGTCACATGTCTTGTTATGGCTTAGTGAAACGTGACAAGTGTTTGCACCCATCATACAAGAGCAAAAAATTTTGCTGCCCTTGCATCTTTTGGTCTCTTTCATTTAGGAGTGACAAATTTTGCCGCCCATGCATCCCTGAGTTCTCTCCTCTTCTCTTTCTCCCCATTCGCCCTTCATCCTTTTCCTCTATGTCAAGGTGGCAATTTATACCACCCTCCCTTCTTTTCTAAGGATTTTTACCTGTAAGGGCTGCAAAATTTGCCGCCCTAGCCATGTGTTTCCCCTCTATTGCACCAGTGTCAAATTTTGCCACTGTTACACTTGAGTGCAAGGGCGACAAAATTTTCTGCCCTTACACCATTTCTTGCCGGCATGCACAGGTGGAAAAATTTGCTGCCTGTGCCTTTTTTCCATCTCACAAGGCACAAGCGGCAAATTTTTTTGCCTGTGCATAGAGGCCTTCCCACATGCCAGGGTGGCAAATTTTTCTGCCCTTGCATCTTTTTCTGATTTCTCTAACTCCATAGAAATTTTCTTTCCTTCCATTTTCTGTGCCCGCTCCCCTTTTCTTCTACTTTCTGACCCACTCTTGCCTTAGTGTTTTCAAGCGCATTTCGCTAATTGTGATCATCAAATGTGCAGTTTTCTCAGATTGCTAATTTTTCTCCTAATTACACAATCATGATTATTACTGCAGTTTCTCTAAAGGATCCCTCTTCATCGACGTCTTTTCAACAAAAGTTCTTCCAGATCACTAAAGTTTCTCTAAAGAAGTCCAAGACCATGAAGAAGACTGGAAATAAAGATTGAAGCTGTTCTTCCATGCTTTATTCAAAATGCACTTTGTAATTGACTTGGGACATTTTCATGTAAAAGTGCATGCAATTTTGTAATGTGTAATTACATGTAAAAAATCTAAAAAAATATCTCAAAAGTCAAAGATGACTCATCTTTGAGTAAGATATTTTTATATTTTAATCTTTTTAATTTTGAAGGTTTCTCCCTATATATAGAGGGGACCTCTTTTGTAAATGGATCTCTGATAATTGAGAGCAAAAACTCTGCTGAAATTGAGACACTTCTTGAGACTTTGTGCTCAACTTGTAAATCATATTTCATCAAATGAATGAGAAATAGGTTTATTTCAGACTTTGTGTTGAAGTAATTTGTGTTGTTTAAGAAGTGGTTCTTATGTCCTCTTTCCTGCTAATCTCTTATCTGTTTGGTTTAATAAGAAAAGTGTGTGTGTTGATATTATCTGAAGACGTTTATAAAAGATAGAAGAAAGACTTTGAGCTACTTTTATCTTGGTGATCCTTTTATCATTTGTAGTTTTAGGCGAAGACTTTGTGCTTCGTTTCACTCTACGGTTACGCGTATTCTGAATTGGTGAAGGAGACAATGGAAGACTTTGTGCTTACGTAGGTTTCTTTGTTAACTTTGTTACCTACTACAGGGGATTTTTTGTTCTACGTTGGAGGCCATCTCTGAAAGAAGAGGAATGTTAGTAGCCAACGACCAGAACTTCTTTCTCTTGTTCTTTGGACATCGTCTCTGAAAAAAGAGAGGTGGATGATGTTCTACTACCCCAAGTATTATTTTCTGCTTACTTATATATATACATATAGCGCATAAATATTCATAGAAAACCTCCCCTTGATGAGAGGAGAGATTTACCTTGTCTAGATGTGGTAAACCCACACTTTTTGTGGCATAAATCTCTTTGTGCTGTGCTTGATGTATCCATTTTGTCATCAGTTAGTTGACGACAAAATATTCACCCAAAAATTTTTGGCGACTCCGTTGGGGACACAGTAATCTTGTGCAATTTGGAACCTCAAGTTTTAGATTGAACATCACCTGTGTCTTACCCATAATCATTATAACCCTTATCCATTATAGAGTCTGTTGACTCCGTTCCATGTCTTGCCCATTATCATTATAGGCTTACCATCTTCCTCATCTTCCATAATATTATCTGGTCTGCAAAACCAGAGCTACTGGGAAAGAGTGTGTAGTTTGAAGCCTCAAGCCTCAAGCTAAAGCAGGGTCAGTTCTTTTCCATTTTTGTTCTACAATCTGGCCACTCCACCCAAATTTGTTATCCCTATTTTTCATAACTAAATCATGGCAGTTCGAGGCCCCTGGGGTAACTCTTTTGGCCACTTCAACTTGATTCCACCTCTGCATAAGCTTCCATGCAGTTCAAGAAGAAATTTCCCCAAATTATTTGGTGATGGAAAAGTTTATCCTGATTAACATATTGCAGCTTTCAGTATAGCCTATGGCATAATAGGGGTGGAATTTAAAGACATAGTAGTCAGGTTGTTCATGAAGACACTATAAGGCACTGCTGCAGACTGGTTCTACCACCTGCAGGTTGGATCAATGACTTATTGGGACACTCTGAAAGACAAATTTGAAGCCAGATTAAAGCTTGCAGAGGATGCACATGCTTTGCTGGCCTAGCTCACTCAGATGAAGAAGAAACCTCATGAGCCTATGAGGGACTTCATTTCCAGGTTCAATAAGCTGAGGCATAGGATTCCCATGATCGCCCAACCGACACCTCAGAATCTCATGTGTTTTTTCATCAACTCACAGCTGCCTGAAGTGAGTTTTCTTTTGAGACGGGCTAAACATATAGACCTTGAGGCTACTCAGGACTTGGCTACTGAGGTAGAAGATGACCTTATCTTGGCAATAAAGACAATGAGAGACCCTAATAAAGGTAAATCCTCTTCATCTTCTGAGTATTCACCTGCAGTCACCATTGACCCAATGGTGTAAAAGCTAGCAAATGAATTGCTAGCCTTGAAAAGGCAAATGGCACAAGGTATGTCTTCTGCTCCTCTATATAAAGATATACCAAGGAGGACATTCCCCAATCATCCATATCAAGGCAACGCTAATAGAAGTCAAGGGCAGCCAAACCGCCTTCCTCCCCCGCAAAAGAACCTTGCCCTTGAAACGCCTCCAACCAACTCAGTAGTTGTATATTTAGAAATAGAATATGATTTCTCTTTCCAAACTGATTTTGATTAAGAAGAATCAGCTGGTGACTCCCACATCAGTTTCCTGAACTATCAGGATGAACCCAAAAGAGAAGGCAATGCAGCTGAGGGGTCATATGCTGTGTTCACCCAGTCCCAGAACCAGTCAACTCAGCAAGCTGATAAAGGAAACATAGAGAAGCGATCTCAACCAGCAATTTCAATTGCTAAATGTGGAACTACTCTGTCTTTCCAAACAAAGGACCCGGTGGTTGCTAAATAAGTAAGTATCCTAAACAGTTCTGCAACTTTTACTTCAATTTCGCAGTCCAAATCTCCCGCCCCTCCCAAAAACCAAAAGGATGAACTCCCATCCTCTGTGCCTAGTCCAATTTAGTCATTTGACATAAATGATCATGTCAAAAAGACCAAAAGTCAAATGACTAAATTTGAAGTCCTACAGTCCAACCCCGCTCAATTGGACAAGTTGGTACAAGATGTCAAGACCCAAATGTCAGCCCCTGAAGCTAAAATTTTATGAGTTTTTAGGCAAGGGTAATTACTTCTTGACCACGGGGGATGTCCATGTTCTTGGAGATGAAAGTCCCGTAGGTGGTTATCCAGGAATTGATTCAAACCAGACATCAGAAGGATTGGTAGGGCGCAGTACAAATGAAAAAGGGTCTTCCATCTCTAATGAAGAGAAATTTGATAGAAGATCCGTTTCTGGTGATGTTTGGATTCGAGAAATGGATGGCAACAATTCTTCTACATCTGTTGGGGCCAAGTTGGTGTTGATATCTCCTAAGGGGGATATTCTTCCTTCTTTACACGAGTTGCAATTCATCAACACCAACAACATTGTCGAGTATGAATCTCTGTTACTCGAATGGAGAGCTACTCGAGACAAAAGAGATGCCGAGCCGGTGGTCTACCAGGCGTTTGAAAGGAACAATCAAGATATGTACTAGACTGAACTATCAGAACAACAAATTATGGTAATAGACCAGGCCGTTGCCCATCAGAATCAGAAAAAGGGACTCCGCAGGAGAACCAAAATTCATGGTTCTCAGACTAGAAATCAAGCCTTGCCAAGGGGTAGCAAGAGAAGAGAACCAAGGGGAAGACACAGAAAAGTGGTTTCCTAGTGAAGAGTTCCATTCACCAGTCACCGTTTCTAGGGACAAAATGGTTTCCTGCTGGTTTATGAGGATGGCACACCATTTTCACTATCTCACAGTGGGTGGCATCTGAAGTGCTTCAAATCTTAAGGCATCATGATAAGATCATCTGTACATATGTATATGTGTATAGTCTTTAGTTCTATTTTGTGCCTTTCATTTTCATTTTTGGAGCCTTTCTTTTTAGGTAGCATGACTCAGTGGCCTAACGACACGCTTCTAAGGCACTGGGGATTTTGGATTCTACTCCATTCAATTGATTTTTGTAATAGAAGGAAGTTCTTCAATTGGAGCCAGCTGTTGTCCCTGAAAAATGCCACTCATTTTTGGGATAACCTATAGATCAAAATCCTCTCTTCCCCTTTCAAAAATCATTCTGAGCATTCAGGTTCTTCATTTTTTAAAAGCTTTCTCAGAAATCTACCGACTCTGTAGATATGTTTCTATGGACTCAACATGCTTGAAGTTAGCAGGTTCAACAGGTTCAAAGGATTCTACAGGTGAGTTCAATCAAAAGAACAAGTTTCCAACGCTTAGTCATTTTAAATATTGGTTCAACACCTTGGTTCAACTAAAAAAATTTATCGGCAAGCTGCTAAGCAAGGAATGAACCGTTGAACCTTGAACTGTTTTGGTCCAATGGTTTTAATGGGTGGCTGGTTCAACGCGTTTTGTTTGTGCAATCAAAGGACTTGGTGAAAAATAAAGGAATTAACCATTGAACCGTTGAACCTTGATCCAAATTAGTTCAACAGATTCAATGGGTTCAATCAGTTCAAAGAGATCAAAAGACCTAGATAAAAAGATAGCCCGATAGCTCAAATCAAAGATGGAAAAGACAAAAGCAAAAAGCAAAGGAAAAGCCCGACTGAAGAGAAAATCCTGCGAAAAAGTGTCCAATGAAAAAAGACAAAGTGTAGCAAAATATGTCACGTGTCCTGTTATGGCTCAGCAGCACGTGACAAGTGTTTGCACCTGTCATACAAGAGCGGCAATTTTTACCGCCCTTGCATCTTTTTGTCTCTTCCATGCAGGAGCAACAAATTTTGCCGCCCATGCATCCCTGAGTTCCTTTCCTCTTCCCTTTCTCCCCATTCTCTCGTCGTCCTTTTCCTCTATGTCAGGGCAGCGATTTTTGCCGCCCTCCCTTCTTTTCTAAGGATTCCTACCTATAACAGTGGCAAAATTTGCTGCCCTAGCCATGTGTTTCCCCTCTCTTGCATCTACGACAAATTTTGTTGCCGTTACACCTGAGTGCAAGGGCAGTAAAATTTGCCGCCCTTACACCTTTTCCTGTTGGCATGCACGGGCGGCAAAATTTTCCGCCTCTGCCTTTTTTCTGCCTCACAAGGCACAAGCGGCAAATTTTACCGCCTGTGCATAGAGGCCTTCCCACATGTCAGGGTGGCAAATTTTGTCGCCCTTGCATCTTTTTCTCTGATTTCTCTAACTCAGGAGAAATCTTTGTTCCTTCCATTTTCTGCGCCCACTCTCCTTTTCTTCTGATTTCTGACCTGCTCTTGCCTCAGCCTTTTCAAGCGTGTTTCCCTAATCGTGATCATCAAATGTGCAATTTTCTTAGATTGCTAATTATTCCCCTAATTGCACAATCATGATTATTACTGCAATTTCTCTAAAGGATCCCTCTTCATCGACGTCTTTTCAACAAAAGTTCTTCCAGATCACTGAAGTTTCTCTGAATAAGTCGAAGACCATGAAGAAGACTGGAAATAAAGATTGAAGCTGTTCTTCCATGCTTTATGCAAAATGCACTTTGTAATTGACTTGGAACATTTTCATGTAAAAGTGCATGCAATTTTGTAATGTGTAATTACATGTAAAAAATTTCGAAAAATATATCAAAAGTCAAAGATGACTCATCTTCGACTAAGATATATTTATATTTTAATCTTTTTAATTTTGAAGGTTTCTCCCTATATATAGAGGAGACCTCTTTTGTAAATGGATCTCTGATAATTGAGAGCAAAAACTCTGCTGAAATTGAGACACTTCTTGAGACTTTGTGCTCAACTTGTAAATCATATTTCATCAAATGAATGAGAAACAGGTTTATTTCAGACTTTGTGTTGAAGTAATTTGTGTTATTTAGGAAGTGGTTCTTATGTCCTCTTTCCTGATAATCTCTTATCTGTTTGGTTTAATAAGCAAAGTGTGTGTGTTGATATTATCTGAGGACATTTCTAAAAGATAGAAGAAAGACTTTGAGCTACTTTTATCTTGCTGATCCTTTTATCCTTTGTAATTTTAAGTGAAGACTTTGTGCTTCATTTCACTCTAGGGTTACGCCTATTTCGAATCAGTGAAGGAGACAACGGAAGACTTTGTGCTTACATAGGTTTCTTTGTTAACTTTGCTACCTACGTCAGGGGATTTTCTGTTCTATGCTGGATACCATTCCTGAAAGAAGAGGAATGTTATTAGCCAATGACCAGGACTTCTTTCTCTTGTTCATTAGACATCATCTTTGAAAAAAGAGAGGTGGATGTTGTTATACTACCCCAAGTATTATTTTATGCTTACTTATATATATACATATAGCGCATAAATATTCATAGGGAACCTCCCCTTGATGAGAGGAGAGATTTACCTCGTCCAGATGTGGTAAAACCACACTTTTTGTGGCGTAAATCTCCTTGTGTTGTGGTTGATATACCCATTTTGTCATCAATTAGTTGACGACAAAATATTCACCCAACAAAACTATAAAAGCCTTAAATTTTTTAATTATAAAATCATCTTATTAAAAAATTATAAATAAGCATCGTAACTTCTTATATAAAACCACATCCCTATAAATAATGAAATAAAATCTTATACCAAATTGATATTTAATTTAAGTAAAACCTTAAAAACCAACTTATTCTAATAAAAATCAAATGGAAATTTTCTTTCAAATAGATTTTAAAACCTTTGTTTACGTTCAATTATGAGAGTGTCTCTTGGTCGACATAAATGTACACTCAATTAAAATATGGTGTCCAGAGGTTTTCAAATAAAAAGTATACCTAATTTGTACACACACAATTATTGCTTAGATGTATTATTGGTATGTTTTGTGCATGTATCTATTATGATTACTTAAATATATTGTTTTGTATTAAAAATTGTGCAACCATTGCAAATAAGATATATTTTCATATTCTTAAGTTTCAACATTAACTTTTTAATTATATGTTATAAAATATTATATATAAATTAATTTATTTTATGTCTATTAACTAAATTTAAATGATATAAATAATTTTTTCTAAAAAAATAATATTTATTAGACCATACACACACACACACACACACACACACACACACAACTTTCAAGTATATATTGTGTATTCTTTATCTACAAAGAAATGACAATTTGGATAGGGATTAAATTTGAAGTCCTACGATCATAACTTTCTAACATCACATTATAAAATAAATTGCTTATGTAGTTAGTTTGAAATTACAAGGGAATAACATTATCAACTTATGTGATGTGTCACTTTATCCTAAACAATCTTGTATTTTCAATGGTCACTATATCTTCTATATACCTATGTTATATTTGTAGGAGGATAAATAAATGATAGAGTCAACATGAAAGTACGACAACAAAATAAAGTTGCCTAATTGGTTTTAGAGTCATCTAATTAGTTCTTAAATAGTTAAAGCAATCATAATTTTTGTCTAATTAGTTTTAGATTCTTCTAAACGACACATAGTGTATTCTTCATGTTTTTAGAGGATCCGTTGGATATTTCACACTATTTTTCATTGAGGTGACCTCTTTTTCAATCATGTATTGGGTATTTGTAATAGTTCAATGGAAGCTATAGATTACATTGATAGATGTGACATATCTTAAAACTTTTTACTTGTATCTTCCTGGGCTTCTTTGAGTCTATAACTCATTACCCCTCATCATCACTACCTAACTCATGTTGAAATATTTCACTACTTTCATGTTTTGTATGGCCTTTCTCTTCTCCACCACTTTGTCATTACTGAAGTTCATTGTGAAATGGAACGTCTCCGATCTGTACAGGTCATTACCTTGTCATATCTTAACCTCATTTTCTAACATCACCTCCACCATAAATATAAGAATGTTGTTGCTTAAATTTTCATGGATAAAAGATGAGATAGGGTCAAAAATCATATATTTCAAGTAGGCTACGATTTTCATTTTAAACTCTTTCGCTTTACAAAACCCCACTTTACCCAAACATAAAATTACCTCCCTTTTGGCATAACTTGCACATTTGGGGAAACTAATAGTCAATACAACTACCATGCAAGGACTTCGATTTTGTTCATGGTACCCACATCATATTTTTAAAAATGGGTGTAGTCCAACATTATTTTTAAACTCAATACTATTTTTGATTAAGTGGACTTGTGTTATTCATTTATCATATTGACCCTTAAATATTCTCTCTTTGTTTTCTATTTTAATTAAACCTTATAGATATATGTCAAAATATCTTCCAAAATATGTCCCCGCTCGTCCGATTTACCAAAAAAAATTATAAAATATACGTTTCTATAATATTATAATTGTTATGGTTGTAGGTTGTCTTGGAATTCGTAGCCCTTTATCAACTATGGAGATGAAGATGCAATGGAAACTTTATTTGTTTATGTATATATTTTATATTCCCTGATTTGGATTAGAAGAATGAGTGGATAGGGTAGTGTAAAAACATAATGCCCAATATTAGTACAAACTTTTGTCTTTTTCATTTCATATTTTATATTATTAATATATGCAAATTGTTTGCTACATGGATATCTAATGAAATATAGCATTACTTACTTTCTAAAATAACGATACTCTGAGGGTTAGGAGGAGCATCATTTTTAATCTCAGCCAGAGGCATCTTGAAAATTTGAGAGGTCAAAGAAACACTCTGAGGCTTAGGAGGAGCTAAAATGGAAGGGGGTGAGGAGGTCCCTTGAGAGGGTGTGATAGGTGGAGGAGAATCCTCCTGAGGTTACAACTAAGGCATGTTTTGTAGCTTAGGGCCTGACACCCATTTGGGGGGAACTGTGGTCCAACCATCACCTTGGTTGTTTTATTTTGGCTTCTTAGACTGAGGAGGCGACAGAGGAGGCTTGGGATGACCCATGCGAGGATAATCCTTGATACGGTTGTCTGAGGCCTAGTATCAGAAATAAGTGTTAGGAAGGTTGAAATAAACAACCTTCTAAGACCACTAGGTCTCTCCAACCTGTATTTCAATGAACTCCTTTAACACTTTGGAGAGGTCAACCTCCATACAAACTTCTTATTAGGGCGGGGGAGAACCACTTATTTGGTTCAATCATAACCACACATCCTATGGGAGCAATGATTTAGGAGATAAAATCCCAAAGGTGGACTGGCAAACCCAAAAGTTTGACCCAGATAGGGACATGAAGAGCAACACTATCAGAGACCTTAAAATCTTGGGACCAAGGAAACAAAATCATGCGCTGGTTATGAAGGAACCAAACATTGGACTTCATGAAAATCAACTGAGTTTTAGAGGGCTCTTTAAAGGTAAACAAAAAAAAACTTTTGGTAAGGTTACAGATTCCAGAGACATGGACCCCTAGTGGCTCTTAGTGGTTGCAGAGCCAGTTATGGAGGTAATTCTTCGAAGGGATACAACTAACAAAATAAGTAATAATAGAATAATTTTCATACCATTTGCAACATTGTTCAACAACAACAACAAGAATACTTACCTCCGGAAAGGAGGGGGCGGAGGAGTTACCTCGTCATAAACTTCCAAACTTGTTTGAGTGTCATCAACACAATTTCTTGCATCAATAAATGTAGTAGAAAACATAAATATGTGTATCAAAATTCCATCATTTATCTGGTTTCCATATGAATACGAAATAGTTTCAAGAGATCATAAATGAACCATGCTAGTTAAAAGTTAATATTAAACTTAAATAAAAAGAACATGCTAAGAAACCCTTAAAAATATCTATGCTACGTAAAGTGTTTTTGACTTCATTATGATGGGGTTTGGTAATCCATGTAAACTTTTTCAAACATTAGATATACTTTAATGTTTATATTATTCATGTAAGTTAAACACATTGTAATATATATAAAATAATAATAATAATAATAATAATAATATATAAACACATTTTAATTTACAAATCAATCTTAGATGTATGTTAAATATTAATATTAAATATAAATTCATATGTATGTATATTATGTATATATATATTTATAAAAAATTATGTATATATGTATAATGTGTACATATAAAAATGTATATATAGATATAAATATAAGAGAACCAAAAATGCAAATAAATAAATATGAACCATGAAAAAATCCTAACAAAATGAATTCTCCAAAATCTTTTGTTTAAAATGAATTTTAAAAAAATCATATTTTTATTTTTATTTTTATTTTTTAAATTTAAAAAAGTTTGACATACCAAATTATTGATTATCAAAGCATACAACTTAGTAATAACGAAATCATAATCGTAAAGATCTTTAAAAAGTAATTTAAATTTAAAAAAAAAAAAAAACCAACACAACATAATTGTGTGTGTACGAATTAGGTATACCCATATTATCATTTAGAGTTCATTTAGTTCGAACGAGAGTCCCTCTCATAATTGAATGTAAACAAAGGTTCTCTTTTTTATCTTTTAAAAAAAAAAAAAAAAAAAATTATTAGATTAGGTTGGTTTCTAAAATTGAATTTAAATTAAAATTTATTTGGTATAAAAAAATTCATTCAATCTTTATATAGATAAAGTCATGACGTTTCTTTAATTGTGTAGATAATTATATAATTAGAAGAATTAAAGCTTTCAGAGAATGTTAAATTTTTGATAAAATTATATGATTTTTTTTCAATGTTATTATATTTTTTAGAAATTAATAATTAAATTATATAATTAATTTTTAAATGATTAAATGTATATATAAAAAATCTACAATAATAAATAGATCAGCTTTTATAAGGAATAATTTTATGGCGGTTTTGAGATTGTGTAAAATTTATTAACAAGATTTGGGAAGCATTATTGTTATGTAGAAATTAATGTGCACGGGAGATATATATGATAGTTTGAAATTTTATATAGAATATTTTATTATAATTAGCTCCATAATTTATTTAAATATTTATTAATAAAATATATGAATTTCATATTATTAAAATTTATTATAACATTAATTTTAAAATTATAATAATAAAAAAGGTTCAATGAAATATGTAAAAAATATATTTATTTTAATAAGTGTTATTTTCTGCAAAATATAATTTTTAAATTTTTTTGTTGATGCTTATAAATTTTTACCCATCATAATTATTTGAGTCTCTTCATTATTAAGGTATTTTCACAATTAATAGAAAAAATTTAACCAAAACATTTTCTCAATTTTTCAAATGATTTTTTTTGTAAGTGTTGTTGTTGGAGTGATATTGTATAATTGAGTGATATGTCTAAGGATTGTGTATAATATTCTATCGAAACACGAGTAAAAGCATATCTACATAATTGTGAATATCAAACCTTAACTACATTTTCCTAGGCAACTGAAAAGATGGGATATATACAAATGAATAAAGATATATCCAAATGGATAATGGATAGATGGATGATGCTAGGGGATGCCTCCAAGTAACTAGGGTGTGTGTGTGTGTGTGTGTGTGTATAATGGTTTACACATGGTGTTATAAATTGGTTTTCACCGTGGTACTTGTCCAAAGCACCATCAGAATGGTTTTCATTTTTGGATGGATTGTTTTTCTTTCTATTTTTTTTGCTATGATTTTTTAATTTATTTTTTCTATACATATATTTAGTAGCATAAGAGTTGTCCAGACATGAAAGTGCTTGAGGTGCATGCTTTTCATAGTTTCATCCAGCTCTTATCATTTTTCTGTTACTAGTTTGTAAGCACCTAATCCATATTTGCTTACAAACTAATATGGACCTAACCATTGATGGAACCAGAAGAAAAATAATATAGCCATTATGCAACACTTTATTGTAATGTTTCAACAAACAACCTAACTACTACTTCTTCATATTAGACACCAAGGATACCACACATAACAATGAAAGTGGAACGATGTTTATGTGGGTTTTGTTTTCCATTGCCAGTGAACTTGGGAAAGTCATTTTTTGACCCTTTAGGAAAATCATGTAGTTTTCCACCTAGAATGAGTGGACCTATGGCATTACCCTAGGGTACTACATTCATGTTGATAAAACTTAAAACTTGAGGCAAAATAGTTGCAGAAAGAACCAAAGATATGCTACTTAAAGTTCCAACTTCTTGCTTCATTTTCGGTGGACATTTGAAGTATTCACAAATTTCTTGTTTACGAGTTTATTTCTTGAAAAAAATTATGGGTTAAGTTTGAAATTAAAAAAATCTTGTAATTCAAAGAAAGGATTAATGTTACCTTATTTTTTTTACTTTTGATAGTAAATATTCTTTCCGCCTATGTGAAAACATTTATTGATGTCTAGTAGCAGTGCATTAAATTGAATAACTCTTAGAATAATTTTGACTTGACTTGACTTGGTTGTAGCGATAAGTATCATCGCTCTCTAGAAAAAATCAACACAGTCTTCTTATTCATCTAACAAATTTATGACCCTTTAGAATTAAACAAAATTAGTTTTTTTATCCCACACGAATGCTTAGAGATAAGAAGAGATATATTCTTATGTAGCACAAACCCAATCAAGATTTAGATGATACATAGTGCCTTGAACTCCGAGGATGGTCATATGTGCAAATTATAAATCTTTGTGGGTTGCATGAATAACATAAAATTTTGCTCCACATTGAGCACCAAAAACTATTGATGGAGTATTTTGTACATGATTAAAATGGACTATCTATCACTAATGAAAGGTAAAAAGTCATTCCTTTATTATCATGGGAGGATCCCTTTATTCAAAATAGGAAAATGTAAATAAATAATCTATACAATACTTACAGTCAAAATTTGTATTCATGTGGCTCAGATTATTTTCATTTATATGGAGAAGAATGTAATAAGGAAGGAACAAAGAGAAATATAAAGAAAGAGAATAAGATATCCAAGTCCTAAGGCTCCTAAAGTCTCCATTTGGTTTTTTTTTTCACTGTGCATTGTCCATTTGGTTTTTTTTCCATTAATATTTCCCCATGATCAATAATATTATTCCAGGTGTGACCTTTAGATTGATTCAGGGTCCAACAATGTATAATCCTCTGGATTTCCCAAATTCGCTAAAGTTTTGAAAGGCTTTGCAAGACCGTGAGGTGGTGTGAAAGATGATAGTTCACACAATGATTTTCCCCAAATCCTGGAGCATATAGTCTTCATGGATACCTTCAATCTTTGATGCAAAGTATAGGACTGTCGGATTATAATAAATTTTCATGCCAATAAATAATAAACATAAATTAACTATAGGAACTTAGAGAGAAAAATAAGTAAAGAGTGAAAATGATAAAAAAAAACATGTGGCATTTATTTAATAATCACAGGGTCTCAGTATGGATTTTCAATAAATTAGTTTTTGGGAGGTTGGATAGACCCATGAAACTTAATTAAGTATATATAGATTGTGTCCATGTCACTTGCATCACACACTTAAACAACTCACTAAAAAATTTGGATAAATAATTAACGCAAAATTAAAAATAGTAATTATCCTAATGAAAAAGTAAATCCTTTTTTGTTACAATGTTCTAGGGACTTAAATACTGAATATCAAAAAGGGAAATCGCTTCATGAATGCAAAAAATTGCTTTAAGTCTGTGAAAATTCCTTTCACTAAAATCCTTTTAAATATAATGTGATAGTTGCATCTTTAGAGAAAATGAACAATCAAAAGAAAATTTTAATTGCTTTCATCAAAATTTACATATGATTTTCAGACAATTTGGGTTTACATTTCTTTTTAAATAAATGGAGGTGTGTTGGTCACAACAAGGCCCATTTTATGTGGTGCATGCATTACGGTCTACATGTTGGCAACATATTTATTCATATATATATACACACTCTTTTTTAATCATTTCATCTAGAGTTCTTTTCATGGAAAATAATGCTCTTAGGAGATTTGGGAATGAACTACATATACGTTATAATCAAATATAGGACATAGTTCATTTCATGATTGTTTTGCAATTGTGGAAAGAAAGTAATCATGTTAGCTTTAAACATATAATTATGGATTGTTGTTTTTATGTTACTAACAAATTTCAAGTTAACTCAAATGTTGTGATACATATTCAAATTCAAGTACAAAGGTCTTCTTAGAGGTGGATCATCTCTAAACTTTATTGGACCATCAGGGAAGTACCCTTGCACAGTGATCTAGGTCAACCCCATGCTTTCTTCATTGCCCCCGCCCGCCACCCTCCCCCCTATCACCCTCCCCAATTGTCCTCACCAAAGGTCTTCTCCTAGGTTGTGACAATTTTGGAGCTTGTGTCAAGCACTGTTCACATAACAGGTGCCAAATTGGTTCTCTACAGTCCAAAAAAACCTCACTTATGTATAGTAGTTATAGTGGTGGGTTTGTAGACACTAGGGGATTAAGGACTCCACACCAATAAAAGTTTCCTTGATTAGTGTTGGCTATTTCCCCAGCTAGGTAGGGACTTATGGATCAAAAAAAGGATGACGTGTGGGAGTCATTACCTAAAACTGTAGATCCCTCCATTAGGGGTGGTTGGGGCTTGGGTTACAGGCTGAATTTCATTTACCTTGACCAACTTCACTTATTGCACTTGTTGCCTAGTGCTTATGCTTTGTGTTATTTATGCCCTCAAGGCTTTATATTATGTTTATTTTGAGATTTGTTTAGGAATTTTTAAGTGAAAACTATATTAATTCTAAATTTAACTATTTATAAAATAAATTATTTTTTCCTCTAATCTTTGACCAATTTTAAAGGAGCCTGATATCATATCACTCATTTTTTATAAGATTGAAAACTCTATAATCTATATATTTAATATTAAAAACAAATTATTGAAGAGTGTATCTATACTAATATGAACAAGTATAAAGTACAATGCTAATAATTTTAAAAAATGAGTGGAAAATTCACACCCCACGAGAAAAGTCATACCAAGGATAAATAATCCTCAAGAAAAGACATAGTCCAATAGAGGGTCAATAAAGACCACTCAACAAAAAATCAAATCAATAATGTATAACAACTAGGAAAGCAAATAAAAGAGCACATAGAAATAAAGAGAACATTTAAGTTGCCACAACAAACATGTTGGCTAGAGGAGGTGATGGAGAAGGTGAATCTTACAGTTTAACTCCCCATCCTCCCTTAGTAGGAGAACTAGTGTCCACAGGTAATGGTTCTCAACCAACATTTTATTGCTCAACATTAGTTTCATCCTTATTTCTACCAAGATAAATTGCAAGAGCAAGCCAAGAAAACTTGTGTTAGGGAGGAGGACCCCAACCCCTGTTATCATCTCCATAATCCTAATGGGGAGGGCCCCATCCCATATCATTGCCTCTACGTATGGAAGATCCACTTGGTCTACCATCTCATGGGGAAGACCAATGAGGTGGTGATCTACAAGGAGAAAGACGCTTGTGTTGGTTCTGGGTATGTTAATGGTGTAGACCACGTCCTCGCCCATGAGGAGACAAAGGTAAATGTGGTAGCTCTAGAAGTTCTTGGCTAACTGCACATAGGGCATTTCCTCAGTGATCAAGTAGATATTGAAGATGGTTGAGTTTTAGGCAAACTTTGTCAGTTTGGATTTAAATCTGGAGAGTAATATTAGATAAAATAGTAGTTTTGTTGTAATAGAAAAACTGTGCTCTATTTATTCATAATTACATCAAGTATAGTTCCTAGATTTCTAGATTTGAAATAAAAATTCAACATGAAAAATCTACCAAAATATGTTGTATTTTATAAGAAGAAAAGCAAAGTCCTCCAAGAGAGCCATTTTGCACATTAAAAAATCATGTATAAATGGATAAAATATGGAATTAATCTAGTGCCACACAGATTGAGTGTGTGCATAAAACCAAAAAGGGTGTTTAATAGTCTCAGGTTGAAAACAAGTTCGGCAAATGGGATTTGAAACCCCCATATGCTTAAGCCGATCACCCACTAGTAAGACCTGATAGAGAACACACCAAATAAAATGTGGTTTTTTAGGCTCAATGAGAGTAGTCGTGGACATATTGTGAATTATTTTGGACCAAACCCCATGGATAGAATGGAGGTTCTATTTATTATTGAGATTCTCATCTAGAATATGTTGGGAGGCTAGTAGATTATATCCCAGCCATGGAGAATACCAAGTGAAGGGATTGGTCAAAGGCCAATGCTAATATTTAAACCAAGGAGTGAGAGAGTTGACCCCAATCTTATGAAGATATTCATCAAGTATGGAACCTTGAATTTTTGTAATAGCCTTAGCATCTGAATTATTTAAATAAAATTTGTTATGAACATGTTGTCAAGAAAGCCAATACCGGCTCACCCTGTAGAAAATATCCCCTATAGTTTTCACACATTTATTGAACAATCTTAGCCCTTTAATCCAAGGGACCAAGGCAAAGGTAACATTTTGAAAGTTCAGGCAAGGAGACCACCAAAGGGAATGAGAATTAAGAGAAAAAAGATTTCTAAAACCCTCCCCTATCCAAATAAGATGGAGTTTAAGCTTCTCTCAAGCTTTCCATAAAATTTGAATAACAAAGGTACCCTTAATTTTAACCAATACTTGGGTGACAAGAAGGGTGTGAAGAACCATGCCTTCACAAGCATTTCTAACACATGGAACTCCCTGAGAGATGTTATGATGAAGAAGAATCTTCCAAGATTCATCACCTTCCAAACCACAAATAACCCATTTCGCATTGATAACAAGACCTTGAATTCTAATGTCTAGAAGACCAAGACCACTTGCCTCCTTAGGCCTTAAAAAAAAGTCCCAAGAAACTCTGTGGAAAGCCTTTCAACCTTTAGAATTAACCTAGAGGAAATCCCTTAAGATTTTTTCTAGGTTACTATAGGCAAAATTGGAAGGAGCCCCACAAGAAGAGTAATATACATGTGTAGCTACCAAGACCTTGGAGCAAATCTGAAACTTGCATGCCAATTATAAAGGCTTGGTGATCTATAAAAAGTATTTTTTCTCAACCCTTTAAACCATGTAAGACCACAAATCAGAGGATGAAACCCAAAAATCAAAAGGGGTTCCAAATAATTTCAACTGAACACTTGGAAGAAGCCACCACCACTGATATCCCTCTCACCAAGGAGGTTTGGAAGGAAGATATTGGTAGTAACACTGAGTTTTTCTCAATTAAACAGATGATCCTGAAGCTAAACAAAAAATACAAATACAATCCATAACATTCTTCACTAAATCTTCTTCTTCTGAAGAGTGAGGAAAGGATCATCATCAAAATGCTGATTTAGAAACTGATGAGCAGATTGAGGGAGGTAATTGCCTTTGACCAAACTTCAAGAAGCATACTTAGCTAGCATGTAGTTAAATGCCTTTACTACTATCACATAGAGAGCAGGGGATAAAGGACACCCTTATCGGATAGAATGATGGAGAACAAACTGAGAAGACTGTGTACCATTGATATTAATACATGCCCTATCATCTTGGAAAAGTATAGTAATTGTTTGCAAAAATTTGGGACCAAAACCAAGAGCTTGAATCATGGCCAAAATGAAGGGACACTCAATATGGTCATAGGCTTTTCAAAATCAATTTTAACAAACATGGCCTTTTGATTGAAAACTCGAGCCCACTTACAACAATGATGTTATCTAGAATATATCTATGGTGGATAATGTGTGTTTGTTCACTTCTAAAAATTAAAGGAAGAAGATGTTTGAGCTTAAGGGCTAAAGCCTTAGCAATAATCTTATAATAAACATTGAGTAGAGTAATAGGCCTCCAATTAGTAATAATCTCAAGGTCACTAGTTTTGAGGATAAACTTAATATTACCATGATTTATAAGAGGCCCCAAAGAATTCATTAACACTACTTCAATATAAACCCTATGGAGATCAAGACCCACAATATCCCATAAAGTCTGATAAAACTCACATGGGAATCCATCAATACCTGGGGCTTTGTCTATAACCATCTACATAACTATCTCATGAAAATCACTGAGAGGTAAAGGCCTATCACAAGCAACCCATTAGGCATCAGAGACTTTACAAGAAATAGTATGAAGACACTGAGTGAGAGATGCTTTGCATTCAAGAGAGTTGGCATGTACCAAAAAATTATGTGATAATGATGAACAAAATCCTAAAGTATGTCAATAAGTTTGGTTAGCTGAGCATTTCCTTCCTTGACAACTTTAATTCTATCAACAACCCATCTAGAACGTAGAAGAGAAAATAATTCTTTGGTGACTTTATCCCCAATTTTTAGCCAATGCATCCGAGCTTGGAGTTGAGCCCCTTTAGCATTGTGTGCCTCCTCCATTTGAATCTTGTCTTACCATTGTGTTATTTAGGTTTGTAACTAAACATTAAAAGGAGAAGCTTCAAGCTCCTATGATATCTGGAGGTATTCATGGTTAGTAGCATTATAAAGATGTTGTTGAAAAAAATTAGTTTGCTTACCATAGACATGAAGAAAGGTGGTAGTGTGAACCAAAGCATCTGACCACCATTGGATCTAGCTAGTATCCCCTAAGGATGGAGAACAAGATTTCAAATTCTAATAATTTGCCTCACTATCCTTTCATGTAAAAGGTGGGTAGTATTAAATTAAAATTGGGTCAATGTAGATTTCACTTGAAGGGTAGACCATTCCAAATTGAATCAGATAGGATGATGGCCCAACAGAAAAGTGCCAAGAAGCACTAAAATTGGTATATCATGAATAAGAGTAAAAACAAAGAGATCTTATTCAACTAATAATGCTAATTTTAGTTGTTGAAGAACCCAATCCTCTCCTTGGTGGAAATTGGACCAAGTAAACTAGGAAGAGTTTAAATTCTTCCTCTGGTGATGATTGAGATCAAACACCCTGAGTTTGTTGTGCATATAGAACTAAGCCTCCCATTCACTAGCACCCCAATACATAATAAGGTGACCTTATTTATCCTCAAGAGATTCCACCATGTTAAAATCTCCATAGAGGACCCAATGTGCATTTGCAAGTGAATCTACCAACCATCTCTAACGTAAATCCTGCTCCACAACATTATTAACGGCATATAAATTTACAAGCCCAATGATGCAATTTCCAAAGTAAAAAAAAGTCCAAACCACCCAATGGGAGGGGTCAGAACCCAAGGAAACACTGTTCTAAGAAAGCTCTAGAGCCAACAAGGTTATAGCCCCACCACAACTAGTATCATGCATATTATTCTGAGAAATAGCTCTAGGCCAAATTATTCTTGTTACATTCTTTAGGAGGAAGCCAAAAATATTGACCTCTTGCAAACAAAGAATTTTCATATTGCTAAAAAGTTAACAATTGTTCCTAACCACATACTTATACGATGGATCAATAAGGCTCCAAACATTCCAAGAAAAAAACACCATTTAGAAACATCAAGGTTCAAATCATTCTCCTCTATGAGATGTTCAAGTGCAGTGAACCAATTATAAGTCAATTTGTGCAACATAAAGTCACCACATTAAACGGTTGTCTCTTATGAGCCATATACTCCTCCTCATGAGAAGGAGAGGGGCTTCTGGAATGTTGGAGGACTATTTTACAATGTAGAGTAATGAGTTTTCGATCTTATTCTGATGATTTTGCCCCAAGAGAGGGTTGTGACTGTAGAGTTGAAGGTGACATATCAACCAAGGTAGCCATTGCTTGTGGTGTTCACAAGAGCAGAGGAGAAGCTTTATTAGGCATAATAGATTTTCTATTAGAAACTGAGGTGCACGGAGAAAAATAGGTTAATATGTAGATGGTTGAGGCTTGTCACCACCTTTTATCAAATTATTCTTTTTATTTGTGATTGTGGTCTTGCCATCGTTATTACCTTTATGAGGCTTGGCTTTAGGGCCACCCTTTTCCTGAGAAGTAGGAGGAGCATGCACCATCAAGGGACATCTTTGGATCATATGGTATGAGGATTGACATTGAAAACAAGTATTTAGTAATTTGATATACAAGACCGATTGAGTCAATCTATTGTTCCCAAATTAAATGTCAATAGACTCTTTTAGGTCCCAAGATAAATCCACTTCCACACAAGCCCATTTTTGGGGACGAATCATAAAAAAAATTATTTTGTCCATGACATATGAAACCCCGTATGGGTTTTATGAGCTGATCAATAAAACCCCAGAGGGGGAGAGGCAATCCAGGAAATTGGACCCAAACAAGAATTTTTAGTTTTGATTGTTTCGAAACTTAAAAATCACAGGGCCAATGAGAAAAAACAACCAAAGTGTTACGAATAAACCAAGGGCCAAGTTAACAATGGATTTACAGTGTTCAAGGTTGGAAAATCAAAATAGAAAGAAGCCCTTGGTAACATTTTGGACTCCTTGCAGTTTCATACCATTGCATTGCCAATGGTTATAAACCCATTGTTTCAAGAGGTTCTCAAAGGGGGACTCTACCACAAAATAAGCAATCAAAGTGTAATTCTCAAAGAAGTTACAAGTTTTGTCAAATTCAAGCGATTTCAAAACAATATAAGGTAATAGAGAATCGGGATTAACATCATTACCTTGTGAAAAAAAATTAAGACAAATTTCCTCACGTGTTTCGACACCTTGGTTACTTTCGCTCACTCCAGCTTTCCCTACATCCACAGATGCAAAGACAACGACAGCCAACATTTAAAATAGAGTACTCCCTACCACCCAAAAGATGAATTGCCAATAAAAATCAGCAATAAATGCACAACAAAACTAAATCCTACTTAGATCTACGGAGATCGTCAATATAACATAGAAAAATTAAAAACTCCTTAGAAATCACTTTTCAATGAACACGTATTAATATTTTATTAGATCCATAAATTAAAGATGACAAATAATATTATACTATATACTCAATCAACAAAATATGAATTTCCTTTAAAACCATTCTTACATACACCCATATTCTCATTGAGGAAACGCCTTCAATATAAAGATATCTGAACCATGGTTAACATGATCAGTCACCTACCAAGGCTGGAAAACTGTATGGAAGAAATTCTCACTGAGAAGTCTACATGTTTGAACAGTAAAAGTGATGTCCTCTCAGAGGACCCAACTCGTGTCTCCTTTTGACATCATTATAAATGTAAAATATTTTAAAGCCATAACTAAAATATAAATAAAATGGAAGATGTCCGAGTTACTCGAAAACCAGAATTAGCCTATCATTAATAAAATACTTTTGCTTTTAAAAGCCTGCCACATCATAACTATCAACCAGTGTTAGAGATTTGACAGGCATCCTTCCTTGTCAGTGGAAATTCTGGTCTTTTAAACTTTATTTTTAGGTTTTGCATGGCAATTTTTTTTTTTTTTGGGGTAAAGAAAAATAATAATATGACATGGCTGTCCTTTCTTAAACCAAACCACCATCCTTTTAGTAAAAAGAAGCAAACAGCAGTAAAACTACGGAAGGACTATTCTTTCTTTTAAAATATTGAGTCACCTGCGCTTCATTTATTTTTTTGAGGTGTTAGACTGTCGGTAATGGCAGTACATATAATTTGAAGGGACTGTATTCTGAGATGGAAAAAATATTTTGATTGACGAGGGCCCAATACAAGGAAATTAATATTTTATCTGTCGGTAGAAATGTCCTCCCCTGATTACTAAGAAGAATAGAGGTCTTCACATTTTTAATGATAATTTAATATATAAAGATTTTACTTTTTTTAAGAACTTGTCTGTAATTAAATATTTATTTGTACGTTGGTCAATTTAGTGATAGGATTTGATGTTTTCTATAGTTTGGATTATAATTTTATTTCTATATATTTTTTAATTTGTTTTGAGGTTTTTATGTTAAAGAGTGTTTTTATAATGATATTTTAAATGTGATGGAAGAGTCTTAATAATTTTTTAGGTATATTTGTGTTAGTATTCACATGGGTGAGGAAATATTGTAATAGTTAGATAAGAATAAATAATTGTGTGAGTTGAAAACTCACATAGATAAGTGTGTGAGATAATAAAGAGATAAGATAGAAGTCTTGGGAGAGATTTATGTATTTGAAGATTTACGTTGATTTGTATTTTGTAGGAGCTCTTAGAATTATTTATATTGTATTTTTTCATTATTTTCATCAATTATTTTTATGTGTTAAATTTGTAAAAATCAAAACTAGACTTATTATACTAAAAGTTAGATATAGATATAAATATAAATATAGAGTGCACATTAATCAATTCAATATTTAAAAAAGCATATAGAAGATAGTTATATGCATTCAACAAACAAATAAATGATTTTTATGTTGTAAAAACACTCCAATCTCATCATATATTATTATAACTAACTTATTTATGCTAGATATATTTATATAAAAGATGCTGACATAAATCATTCTAGAGGCTCCTACTTATATGATATTAGATTTGTGACATAAATGAACTAAACACCTCAAGAATTACATCTCTCAACATCTTTTACATGAATTTAGCTAAAATATATATAAAATATTTGTATTATTTATAATGTATGTCATTTAATAAGATTGAATTTTATTTCAACTTGTTCTTTTTTTAAAAAAGCAATCAAGACCTTACAATCTTCCTTATATTCATGAGATAGTTTCCATATTCATTTTTACATCAAAGACATTTTTATGGCTACAATACTACTTTAAAAAAAAAAAAAAAACATACTTAACATTAAACACATGGATTAATACCCCAATATTTGTCTTACGTTATGTATGGGTCATTACAGATACAACATGTTTTTTTTTTTTTTTTTTTTGTACAAATAATGATACATATTGTTAGGTATTTCCCAAATGACCTCTTTGAATGCATAAGGTGCAGTGTTGATATGGGCAATAGTAAGCTTTAACATTCTATTAACTCCAATTTCTTAGGACTGAACTGGAAGAAAAATGCAAACGAAAATAAACTAACAAGTCTTATAAAAAATGATTTCTAGAAAAAATTGTGCTAAATATTTATTTATATATCTTTCATATATATAGATATAGATATAGACACGCACACACACACACACACTCATATGCTCACTCAAGCAATTGATCTAAAGCTGTATGTTATGTTGGAAGGGATGTTATTTTCCGTTTTGGTAAATTAAGGTTTTGTAAAGTGAAAGAGTGTAAATCTATAGTTGTACCTAATTTGAAACCATGATCACTGACCCATTTGACCTTTTTTTCACAAAGTGTTATGCAATAATAATCTTATATTTCTAGTGGAAGTGACAATGGAAATTAATGTTATGGGTTCCTTTATATGGGGAGGCAATGTGATTTGCAGGGATGAGACATTTTGTTTTATAGTGAACTTGAGCAATGACGAAGTGATAGGGAAGGGCAAGGCCATAAAAAAGATTCAAGTGGTAAAATATTTCAAGGTGAGATGCATAATAATGTAAGAAGGGAGGAACAAAGAGAAAATGAGAAAAATAGAAAGAAAGAGAACAATATATCAGAGTCTCAGGGCTCTCGAAGTCTCCATTTGATTTTTATGTTCATTGTGCACTATGTAACCACGAGACTTTGTACATTGATCTATCAATTAAATTAGGATCTAGGTGGTTAAGATATTGACACATGTCTATCCCCTGGCCTAAGTTGATGGCATGTGTTTGATAACACATGAATCTTCATTCATTATGTTTTTTGCATGATCAATAATGCTATTCCACATGTAACTTTCAAATTGGATCAAGGTTGTAATTTACAGTCCTCCCAAAGTTCCCAAATTTGTTATAGTTTTGAAAGGCTTCATAGGACTGCAAGAGTGTATGAAAGATGACATTTGGCACAATCTAATTTGCCCTGACCGAACTAGGTCAAGGTCAAGGTATTTTATGGGGGAAAGTTAATGGTGCCTCTATTTTGAATCAGTTTTAGTGTTTCTTTGAAGAGAGATATGATTAATGTTTGTAAAATGTGCATAAAAGTATAAAATGAAGTGTTTTGTGTGTGCCTAAAAATGGACTCTTCATGTGGGCATGTCTGCTAACAGGGTTGACTTTGTATTTCTCATGGAAATTTGAGAAAGAGGAGCCTAAAAATCAAGTGTGTCAATTAGAGATTCTAGTAAATAACAACATTTTGTTTTATTGATACCTAATTAATTCAAGATCACCCTAATTATTATCAAGTTGAATTACATTATAGTTGCGATTGGATATTAAAAGCTGAATTGGATCTTGAGTTTTTTGAGAATAAAAACATAGAAGTGAAGTGGGTTAGTCAAAGATCTAGTTGAGTTGATGCAGGCTTGAGGTAAAATTATGATAACATAATTAGAGGCATATAAATTTACAAGCCCAATGATGTGATTGCCAAAGTCAAAAAGAGTCCAAATGACTTGGTGGGTGGGGTCAGAACCCCAGGAAACAATACTCTAAGAAAGTTTTGGAGCCAACAAAGTAATGGCCCCACCACGAACAACATCATGCATAGTATTCTAATAAATAGCTCTAGGCCAAACTATTCTTGTTGCATTCTTCAGGAGGAAGCCAAAAATCTTGACCTCTTGTAAACAAAGAATTTTAATACTGCTAAAAAACTGATAACTATTCTTGACCACATACTTACATGATGGATCAATAAGGCCTCGACATTCCACAAAAAAAATTAGCATTGAGAAACATCGAGGTTCATATTATTCTCCTCTGTGAGATGTTCAAGCATAGTGAACCGATTATAAGTTAGTTTGTGTGGCATAAAGTCACCCACATTAAATGGTTCTCTCTTATGAGCCATAAACTCCTCATGAGAAGGAGAGGGGCTTCTAGAGCACTGAATAATAGTTTTACGGTCTAGGCTAATGAGGCTCTATTCTTATTTTGGTGATTTCACCTTAAGAGAGGGTTATGACTATGTAATTGAAGGTGGCATATCAACCAAGGTATCCATTACTTATGGTATTCACAAGAGCAGAGGAAAAAATTTATTAGGCACAATAGATTTTCCAGCAGAGACTGAGGCATTGGAAGCCACAACAAGTCTATATGTAGATGGTTGAGGCTTGTTTCCATCTTTTGTCGAATTATTCTTTTTATTTGTGACTGTGGTCTAGCCATTATTATTACCATTCTGAGGTTTGGTTTCAGGCCCACCCTTTTCCTGAGAAGTAGGAAGAGCATGCACCATCAAGGAACATTTTTGGATCATATGGTATGAGGATTCACACCAACACTAAGTATTTGGTAAGTTGATATGCAGAACCTGCTAAGTAAATCTATTGTTCCCAATTTGATGTCAATGGACTTATTCGGGTCCTGAGATAAATTTACTTCCACACAAACCCATTTTTGGGGATGAGCCACAAAAAAATTGTTTGCTCATTACATATGAAATGCCCTATGGGTTTTATAAACTGATCAATAAAACCCTAGAAGGGGAGAGGAAATCTAGGATATTTAACCCAAACATCAATTTTTAGTTTTGCTTGATCTGAAACTTGAAAATCATGAGTCCAATGAAAAAACAACCAAAGTGTTACGAATAAACCAAGGATTGTGGTTAACAATGACTTTACAACGTTCAAGATTGGAAAATTGAAACAAAAAAAAAAACCTTTGGTAAGATTCTAGACTCCTAGTTTCACACCATGGCCTTGCCAATGGTTATGAACCTATAGTTTCAAGAGGCTCTCAAGAGGGACTCTTCCCACAAAATAAACAATTAGGGTGTAATTCTCAAAGAAGTTATAAGCTTTGTCAAATTTAGGCAAGTCTAGAACAACATCAAATAATGGAGAATCATGATTAACAATATTACCTTGTGAAAAACTTTCGAGACGAATTTTCTTATTTGTTTTGGTATCATGGTTACTTTCACTCACACCAGCTTTCCCTACAATGTAAAAAGAGTTGTGGGAGACACTTAAAATAAAATACCCCTTATTACCCAAAGGATGAATCACCGATCAAAATCAACAATAAATGTACAATAAAATCCTACCCAAATCTACAAATATCGACAACATAAATTATAAAAACTAAAAACTCTTTTAAAATCACTTTTCAATCGACATGTATTAATATTTTATTAAATCCATAAATTGACAAATAATATTATGCTATTTACTCAATCAACAAAATATGAATTTCCTTTAAAACTATTCTTACATACACCCATATTCTCATTGAGGAAACGCCTTCAATATAAAGATCTCTGAACCATGGTTAACATGATCGATTTGACAGGTACCCTTCTTTGTCAGTGGAAATTTGGTCTGTTAAACTTTATTTTTGGATCTTGCATGGCAAAGTGGTTTTTTTTTTTTTTAAAGAAAAATAATAATATGACATGACTTTCCTTTATTAAACAAAACCACCATTATTTTGGGTAAAAAAAAAACAAACAACATTAAAACTATGGAAGGACTGTCTTTCTTTTTAAATAATTAAATCAACCTTATTCACATAAATTATTTAGTCGCCTGCGCTTCATTTATTTATTTTGAGCTGTTAGACTGTCGGTAATGGCAGTACACAAAATATGAACGGACTATATTCTGAGATGGAAAAAATATTTTGATTGACGAGGGCGCAATACCAGGAAATTAATATTTTATCTGTCAGTAGAAATGTCCTCCCCTGATTACTCAGAAGAATAGAGGGCTTCACATTTTTAATGATAATTTAATATATAAAGATTTTAAATTTTTTTCAGAACTTGTCTGTTATTAAATATTTATTTGTACGTTGGTCAATTTAGTGATAGGATTTGATGTTTTCTATAGTTTGGATTATAATTTTATTTTTATATATTTTTAAATATGTTTTGAGTTTTTTTAAATGTTAAAAGGTGTTTCTATAATGATATCTGAAAGGTGATGGAAGGGTTTTAATAATTTCTTAAGTATATTTATATTAGTATTCATATGGGTGAGGAAATATTGTAATATTTAGATGAAAATAAATGTGTGAGTTGACAATTCATATAAATAAGTGTGTGAGAGACAATAAAAGGATAAGAGAGAAGTTTTGGGAGAGATTAATGTATTTGAAGATTTGCATTGATTTGTATATTGTAGGAGCTCTTAGAGCTATTTATATTGTATTCTTCCATTACTTTAATCAAGTATTTTTATGTGTTAAGTTTGTAAAAATCAAACCCAGATTTATTATAACGAAAGTTTTATACACACAAAGAGTGCACGTCAATCAATCCAATGTTTAAAAATGAAAATAAAAGATAGTTATATACATTCAACAAATAAGCAAAAGATTTTAATGTTGTAGAAACACTCCAATATCATCACATATTATTATAACAACTTATTTATACTAAATAAATTTATATAAAAGATGTCTCGAGGATTATATCATATATATTCATATTATTTATATCGTGCATCATTTATTGAGATTGAATTATTTTTTCAACTTGTTCTTTTTTTTAAAAGGCAATCAAGACCTTACAATCTTCCTTATATTCATGAGATAGTTTCCATAATCATTTTTACATCAAAGGCATTTTTATGGCTAGAGTACTTATTTTTTTAAAAAAAAACATACTTAACATTAAACACATGGATTAATACCCAAATATTTGTCTTACGTTATGTATGGGTCATTACAGAGACAACATGTTTTCTTTTTTTTTTTCTTTTTGTTCAAATAATGATACATATTGCTAGGTATTTCCCAGATGACCTCTTTGAATGTATAATGTGGAGTGCTGATATGGGCAGTAGTAAGTTTTAACTTTCTATTAACTTCAATTTGCTCAGAACTCAACTGGAAGAAAAATGCATATGCATTTAAACTAACAAGTCTTATAGAAAATGATTTCTAAAAAAATATGTGCTAAATATTTATTTATATATCTTTCATATTAGATCATATACCATAACATACACCTTTGGATCAATTGCTTGAGTGAGTATATGAGTGTGTGTGTGTCTATATATATATATATATATATATATATATATATATATATATATATATATATATATATAGACAGACACACACACACACACTCTCTCATATACTCACTCAAGCAATTGATCCAAAGGTGTATGTTATGTTGGAAGGGATGTTGTTTTCTATTTTGGTAAAACAAGGTTTTGTAAAGTGAAAGATTGTAAATCTGTAGTTGTACCTAATTTGAAACCATGATCACTGACCCATTTGAACTTTTTTTGGACAAAGTGTTATGCAATAATAATCTTATGTTTCTAGTGGAGGTGACGGTGGAAATTGAGGTTATGTGTTCCTTTATATGAGGAGGCAATGTGATGTGCAGGGATGAGACGTTTTGTTCCATAATGAACTTGAGCAATGGTGAAGTGATAGGGAAGAGCAAGGCCATTAAAAACATGCAAGTGATGAAATATTTCAAGGTGAGATCTAGAAGAATGTAAGAAGGGAGGAACAAAGAGAAAGAGAGAAAAATAGAAAGAAAGAGAACAATATATCATAGTCTCAGGGCTCTCTAAGTCTCCATTTGATTTTTGTGTTCATTGTGCACTATGTAACCACGAGACTTTGTACATTGATCTATCAATTGAATTAGGATCTAGGTGGTTAAGATATTGACACATGTTTATCACCTGGTCTGAGTTGATGACATGCATTTGCTAACACATGACTCTTCATTCATTAGGTTTTTCCTACATAATCATTAATACTAATCCACATGTAACCTTCAAATTGGCTCAGGTTCGTAATGTATAGTCCTCCTAGAGTTCCCAAATTTGTTATAGTTTTGAAAGGTTTCACAAGATCACATGAGTGTATGAAAAATGACATTTGGCACATTCTAATTTGCAACAACCGATGGAGTGTACAATCTTCATGGATACCTTCAATCTCTAATGTGAAGTCCATGATCACGAGACTACAAGAAATTTCATGTGAATAAATAATAAATTTAAATTAACTATAATAACTTAGAGAGAGAAATAAATAAATAAATTGAAAATAATAACAAGACATGCACATTGTGGTTATTTAATAATCACAAGGTCCCGAGATGGATTTTTGATAAAATGGTTTCCAGGAGGTTATATAGATCCAATAACTTCACTAAATAAATATAGATTGCGTCTATTATCACCTACATAACACATTCATCACAACTCATTGATATACCCCAACAAGTATGGATATACTTATTTTCAAGTATGTTGTGGTAATAGAGAGATGTCACAGTGCAAGGTTTTGTGGGACCAATTCTCTGAGGATAATGTTACTTGGGAGGATTATGATGAGTTTTACAAGCAATTTTTATATTTATTTATTTGATTTGATACTTTATACTATGTTATTTTTCTACTGAACAATATTTTTAGTTCAGCACTTATGTTTGAATAAGTGTCATCGAGATGATGACTAGCTTTAGGGGAAGGATGTTAAATCACAATTCCTCACTAAGTAAACTTACTTGATTATCCATGGATATTTTTAGTTATTGATTTGATTTGGCTATTATTAACTAAGCTATAAGTTATATACTTTTATAGAATAGTTAAATATTGCTTTGATTATATGATTTCATTGTTATGAGTTAGTTGTAGTGTATATTCTTACATTATGATCATGTTGATTTATTATTTCAGTAGTCTTTTTCAATGTATATATATCATGATATATAAATTAACTACATATTTATCATGAGTTTGATTTAAGAGAGACTCATCCCTTAAAACATGAAGGAGGGAGAGCATCATCCGAGAGGGTGATGTAGATGAAGATGTCAAATAATGACAGATGAATGGCTAGGACGCTGCACACACCAAATTAGTTAATACATGTTATATGCATAATTGAATGGTTAATATAGTGTGTTTTTAATGATGTTTGCATTTAGATAATTATTTACGCATGGTTAGTTGTGTGTTAACTCAGTTTAACGACTATGTGAAATTAATTTTGTATGGTTTCATTATGGTGTTCTATGCTTATGCCAATTACTGTTAAAAAGTACTTTCAACCTTATATTAATCATTTTGGTAATTAAGGTCGTAATATTAGTTACTTCAATTAAGTTATTACAAGATTTCATAGTCAATGGTAATAAATCAAAATTAATGATTAAATGAGGTAATTATTATTAAGTTAGAAAATAAAAATAGGAAACGTCTCATAAGAGAAATAAAGAAAAATAAAAAGATAAAAAAAAAGGGCCAGCTTTAAGGTTAGCGCAATACTCTTAAGAGAAAAGAAGAGAAAAACCATGGGATAAAAATAAATAAAAGAAAAGAAAGTAGCTTTAAAAAAAGGAAGCATATACTCATTAAAAATAATAAAGGGGGGAGCTTTAAAAAAACATAAAAATATATCTCTGAAAAGGGAAAAAAACATGGAGCTTTAAGGGGGTGCGACATAGAGTAAAGGAGAGATAGAAGAGAAGAAGAAAGAAGCAAGAAAAGGAGTGAAGGGGAAGGAATAGAGAGAAAGAGTAGGCGAAGAGTAGAAGTTATTCTAGTGTGCTAATTATGTCGAGAAAGATCTCCAGGTAGGTGATCTATACATGTTTAATATCCATGTTGATTTGCAATAAACAGTGTATACAAAGCATTCTGCATGTTTTATTAACCTCTACAATAGTGAATCAACTTAAACATATATATATAAAAATCAGTGGTTCATATACATTGATTTCAGCATACATACAACAAACAAGTGTTTGTTTATACAACAATCTTATTATATATTCCTATATCCCTGAGGTTGTTAATACAGAAGATATAATCAGAGTATATAAGGATTGTGATCTTCACATTAATAATCTAAGTTGAACGATTAGATATTCTATGCCAGACAAAATTTGTAGAACCTTAGGACTATATTCATATGGGTATTGCATACATAATCTGTGGAATGCAACGACTAGATATACTACTATAGTTATAGCAATCTAAATATTAAAGTATATACATAGTGACTATATACATAGCAGCTATATGAATGTTGTACTATATACATAGCGGTTATATTGAAATCGCTATGATTATACCATCTGTGTAGTGTATTAATTAGTCAATTTATATATATACAATGATTATATTTAAGTCATAGATTAAACAATGAACTCAATAATATATACACAGTGAACTGAGTAGTATATACACAATGAAATGATTAGTATATACATAGTGCATTGAAGGGAATATATACAGTGAATTTGATAGGTGTATATAACTAATTTATAATAGCTGTCTAGTTTAGTATATACTTATAGCGACCTGTCTTAGTATAAATTTTGTGTAAACTAAGCGATCCTAGATTGTTATTTCTAACATGATGTTTAATCGATCGAAAACTATGGGGATCATTAAGAAATATTTAGTAAACGATTGTTAAAGTAAACCATGTAATAGAATTACTTAATGATGTCAAATTGTCACTCCAACATAATAAATACTATCTTGCTAACAAACTCAACTCTATTGACTAGTTGAAATATGTAGTTACTTTATCCGCTAAGCATACTTTATCCATATTGATAATAACTATCATTGTTTAATCATTATGTTAGCTTAGCTTAGAATGCTTAGCGAGGACTAAAGCTAAGATATCTTATTTTTGTTGTTTATCAAGATATTGGAATTGTGATCTATGATTTATTTTTCAAGTAAAGAATCTATTTAAAGCTTATGCAAGAGTAATGGCTCAAGAAATCATATCTTATCACATATTGTTAGTTGAGTATTGCCTATATACAACATAAAATAATATAGGGCCCAGCGACACACTAATGACATAGATTAATATTTTGGTATGATATATGGAAACTATGGCTTTATTTTTATATGGTTGCTTAATATATATACAACAAAGATATAATTGAGCAAAATACTATGGCTTTTCTTTATAATTAAATTAGTATTAAAGGATATACATTGATTAAATATGCAAATTATGTAGGAATTAAATTATCTCAAACGAGAGGACTTTATTAAATATCATATTATTTGTACCCTTTCAGCGTGATATGTTGAATATAAAACTCATCATTTATAAATAAATTTTCATTACTAAATAATGTAACGCATAATGTATATTTAAATATTGATTTAGTGGTGACTATGTGTACTAGTATATTGTAGCTTAAACCACTAATACTTATTGAGAATTATTGGTTAGTGTGTTGAACATTGTCCCATTGAAAACTTATGTACGATACGTACCATGAGTGTATTAGTATGTACGAGTGCATATACTTATATAATAATGCATGATATGATTGTCTATATTTGAAGTTTCATTGATGGTTTAAAACTAAGTCATAGACTTATGAAATGTAGAACCCTATTTATGCATGCATACAACCTCCTAAAAATATAACAAATGTTAAAATGAAAGATTATATATTTCATGAGAACTATAACTTTTTTTGTTATGATTGACTGTTGAAACGGAATAGTGTATTCATGGAAATTGATGGACTGTGGTATTTTTGTTTGTCAGAGAATATACAATGTATTTAAATCTACCCACAAAAATTAGATTATATATTCTAAATATGGGTTATACCCGATTGGTATAAACTATAATTTCTATGTTATTATTTAGGTGATAAAGAATATTGTAAAGATTCATTCATATGTTTGATGAACTTAATGTATGTATTTTGATTATTCCTATGTTTATCATATTTTATAGTCACTAGTAGGAAGTAATATATATTAATATATTGGTTATATTTATGTTAACCAAATCTCACAATTGTTGGTACTGAGTAAGTAGTGAGATAGACTTCATTAGTATCAACAATGCCAAATGAGGGTAATTTGATCAAGTGGTGTATTTTAAATTGACTAATCTTAAGGATTAATGACTATTGAGAATTTTGACCAAAGTAATGTTAGTTAGACATTATCATTTCATATTTATGATTTATATTTTTGTGCGATATCATGTTAGAATGAATTTATTTATAGTACACTGCATGTTTTTAAAAACTATATAGCACACGGATACTAGCTTATCTCTATAGATTCTTGCACCATCATTATCTACTCATCTGTGAAGGGAGGGTCATTTTATGATGGAGGATTATGTGGGGGATCAGTGATTCATTGTTGGTGTAAAAAATCACTCGGATGATGCTCTCCCTCCCCATAATAGTACTTATTTACAGATGATACTTGAGATTGCCGTAGATACTAGAGTTTGAGGATTTCATGCTCTTTGGAACCTTGTATCTTGTACATTGTATTATATTTATTATTATTGAAACATTATGACTAATAAAATTTAATTATTTACCTATTGTACCATGACAATAATGGCTGCATGTTTGTATCAACCATAGCTGGAAGTCTGTAGTTACTTTCTATATTCAATTATGTTGAGTTTTTATATGATGATAGTGATCAGTGATGGATGGTGTCACATGCTTCTTTTACAATTATCATACTTAGAGTATTTTATCTAGATCATGACTTAAATTCTCATGGTGTAATCTAATGAAATAATATATATATATTTTTTTAAACATGTATTTTTAAGTATATTTAACATACCATTAGATTACAACTAGGATCTACTTAGAATAATGTGATTTTTAAAAAAAAATTAATAAATATATTCTTCTATTAGATTACACCAGGAGAATAGAATTATTGATCCAACTAAACCATTCTAAATAAAACAATTGTAAAATAAGCATGTGACATCTATCCATCACTAATCACTATCATCATGTGAAACATAATACAATTGAATATAGAAAGTACTTACAGATATCCATTCACGGTTGGTAAAAACATACATCCACTACTATAAATATATAATAAGTAAATAATTACATCTCATCAGAGATAATGTCTCAATAATAATAAATATAGTACAAAATATAAGATACAAGGTTCCAATGAGTAAGAGTTATCGAACTCTAGTATCTATGGCAATCTCAAGTGTTGTCTCCAAAGAAGTACTATTGTGAGAAAGGAGAGCATCATCTGAATATTTTTTCACACCAATCATGGACCATTGATCCCCACACAATCTGACATCAGAGAATGGTCTCCCTTCATAGATGAGTAGATAGTGATGGTGCAAGAATCTAGAAATATAAACTAGTACCTGTGTGCTATATGATTTTTAATAACATGTAATGTACCATAAAGAAATCTTCTTTAAGATGATATCACATAAACATTTAAATTTTTTAATAGTTATTGATCTCTAGGATTAGTCAAATTTATACACACCACTTGATCGAATTATCTTCGTTTTACATTGGTGATGATAGTAAGCTAGTGAATTCCGTCTCACTACTCATTTAGTACCAAAAATACAAGATTTGATCAACATAAATATAACCAATAAATTCATATAAATTATTTTCTAGGTCAACAAACATAAAAAATTTAAACACAAGAATAATCAAAATACATACATTTAGTCTATCAAACGTATGAATGAATCTCCATAATATCATTTATCACATAAATAATACGTAAATAAATATAGTTTATACCAATTGAGTATAATATATGTTTAGACTGCATAATCTAATTTACGTAAGTAGATTCAAATATATAGTACAAGTAGTAATAATACAGTCTATCATTTTTGTGTACACACTACTTACTTTCAAGGAGTCAGTCATAATATTTGAAGAGAATCAGATAATTCATAAACCAAGTTATAACATAATCTTTCATTTAAATAACTTTTTTCATTTTTAGGAGCCTATTTTCATATGGTTAGAGTCTTCAATCTCTTAAAAACTTTATGACTTATTTTAACCATCCATTTAGCTATAGGTATATTTTCTATGTACAAGTACTTATACATCATAATATGTACCATATGTGAGTAATCAAATGATATGTAAATACTAAATCAATGTTCATTTATATTTTTTAATCAATAGCTGCTTATGATTTTAACAATCCTTAAAACTTTCATGTTTACAAAATATATTGACGATCTTTAAAGGATTCAATAATGTAAAACTCTTTCATAGTATTTATCCCTAACTAATTAGATTTTCACCCTGATATATTCAAAATGTATATAACTTCGTACACAAGTTCTACAAAAAACATATTCTTTCATATAATGATTCGCATATAAGTATTCATTAATATATAAATTGCTCTTATATGATACCCTAAAGTTTCATCAAAAATCTACAAATATAAAAATGACTAAAGTCATGATAACATACTAGTAAGAGTTTATACTTATAGACATGCATCCCAATGTATATATATATATAAGCCATGTATTTTATAAAAGTACCTATGTTCTCATATAGACATATTTCATATATTTACGCACCTTGCATAACATATACTACATAATACATATGTTTTAATACACAATTACTATTCTACCATACTAATAGTATTATTCATTTTTTAATTTATAAATTAACATCAGAGTTTATCATAAGTATTTAACATTTTTGAAGCCTTGTTCCTATTTAATTTTTTTTGAAGCCATGATTCATTTATGATAAATAAAGGATACATCTCTTGAAAGCAAGAACCTTTGAATAGATCAAAGACAAATAGAAGGAATGTTTAAAGCAAACAACTTCTAATAGATCAATTATGCAAACAATGCAAATGGTCACATAGAGCGTTATTGTCTCTTATCTCTACCACCTCTATGTGCATCACATATGATGAGAGGCTTCCTCATTATCCACACAGTGCACACATGCCAATATACTTTACTTGAATAGCCCAATATAACCATATATATATAATAGCTACTTACTATATTGTTATAACATTTTAAAGATATTAAAGGTAATTTTGCTATATCCAGTCGACAATATTATGGCAATTCCATTTGGGCTCACTATGCATTTTACTAATCACCCTGTTAATAATTTTACTCCTCTGATCACTTTATTATAAGTTATTCTTCATATAAATAAATAGATCAGTTTGTTAGGATAACATTCAGAGTTCTTTAAAATAGCATATAAAATGATATGCAATACATAAATTACATTGACATAGAGTTATATTTACAAGACTTCTCTATAATATACATCTAAACTCAACAAAATGATCAATAATCTATTCATACATTATCAAGAAGTCAACCATCTTCATTGATAAAATGGCATTTCCACTAATATAAACTTATATAAACTAACTTATACGAATCAGATCCATTAGTTTATACTATTAATTAACTTATATACATATGTTAATGTTAATTTATACTTATTACTAGTATTTAAATCCAAATTTTAAACATTATCTATATAATCTTAACTTATAAATTAATGGAGTCAAAAAAGCAAAGACAAAATGTGAAATAAATGCTTAATGGATACAGTGGGGATTGATGATAGCGAAAGTCTTGAATCTCTTCTATTGCCAACATTTTCATGGTTTCACTTACTTAGAATCATTGAACCCCATGAAAGCGTCCCACTACAAATCTTTTTACTACCACTTGCAATCCAGGGGTCAACTCAGCATTGTAGGTAGCCCCAAAACCACCATTACCAATTAAATTACCAACACTAAAGTTCCTAGTATCCCTCACCACATTTTCATAAGTTAGTTCAAATCTAATAGATATGAAAGTGATGAGATCTTTTCTCCCAAACTGACTATGAGAGAGTCTGACCACACACCATTTTCCAAACACTAAAACCAAATGGCATAAATTTTGGTATTATATGTATATCTATATGAAGATGGCACTAACCGTATGCGCACACACACACACACACACACTCAGCAGCCTTGGTGGAAATGAGTTTTAGGGGAGTCATGTAACTTATAAAATACTTTATAAGTAAATCATTGAGTTTAAACCATATTGATATATAACAAGAGTCAATATTTGTATTCCACACAGTTGTTATCTTAGTCTCAAATATATATATGAACTAAATGCTTATATATATATATATATATATATATATATATATATATATATATATATATATATATATATATATATATATATATATATATATATATATATATATATATATATATATATATATATATATATATATATATAATTTAGTTCACTGTATTAGTCTAAGGTTGACCGACATTTACCAAAGTTTTAATGTACAAAAAACATCATTACTAGTAAAAATAATGAACAACAAATGAATGTATAATAGGTGCTTCATTTTATGCTCCTAATAAATAGATGCATCTTATTAAAAACAACAATTCTATGCAGCTTCTAAGAAATTTAGATATAGATTAAGTTTAGATATAACAATTAAAAGAAACATACCATGTTAAGTTCATCATCCTCTACCATCTGAATGTCCTTGGTTTTGCTCACTATACCAACCATGTTTTGTTTCCAAATTATAAGCCTCATGGATGGTGACCTAATACTATCTATACCAAGATCAGGATCAACTTGATATGCGAGTGGTGAGTTCGAGTCCCTTTCTGCCAATAATTCCTTATTATTAGTTCTAATGGGAAGAGCACCCTAATGCATCCTATCCGCCCTCCCCTGCCCCCCCATTTTAATTTCTCCAAATCCCTTCTTTTATCCTTTCTTTCTATTTTTTTATGCATATATCTATTTTCTTTTCTTTAAAGCTAATGTTCCACTCCATTCATTATTTGCTCTTCTTTCCATGGATGTGGCACTTTTTATGACTTGTCATTATTATTTTTTATTATGTTTGAATGATTTTTTCCTTCTTGTTTTCTTTTTTTTTTTAAAGAATATTTTCATATTATTATTGTTTAAATACTATTTTATTTTAATTACAACATATTTGATATTTAATATAATCAATTTATTGATTTTATTTCTCGTATGAGACTTTTCCATTTATATATTTTTTCTTAATGACTTAATACTAATATGGCTTAATAATAATACCACTAATATAAAGTCATTTACCTTCTGTTGTCTAATTATATTAAGGTGTTAAATCTAAATAATGATATTCCCAAATATCATAAGGGTAACTAGTTAACATTTCAAATACATGGGGTTAGTCTACATATTGTAGTAACCTAATACTTATTCCCATAGATTTACATTTTCGTAACATTAACAATCATGACAAAAGCACATAGTATCATTCTACACTAAATTTACGTTTAATACCCATAATGAAATCACACAAAATTAATTCCACCTAAGCATAAATCGGAACTAGCATATAACTAGTATGCATAAATATTTATCTAAATGCAAATAGCATAAAAAATGCACTAACACTAACCATTCAAATAATGCATATAACATATACTATCTAATGTGGTGGGTGTAGGGTTCTATTCATTCCTCTGTCATTCCCAAACATCTCCATCTATGTCACCCTCTCTAATGATGTTCTTTCTCCATCATGCTCTCAGGTATGAATCTCTCCTGCATCCAACTCACGATAATCAAGTAGTTAATCCATAACATCATGATATATATCATAAATTATTGTTGTAATAATAACTCAACATGATCATAATGTAAGAATATACCCTAAAACTAAATCAAAGCAATTAAATCATGTAATCAAAACAATATTCAACTATCCCATAACAACATATAACTCATATCTTAGTTAATATTAACTAAATAAAAATTTTCAACTATAAATATCCACGGATAATCAAGTAAATTTGTTTACAAAGAATCAAAATGTAACACACTAAGTAAATATAGATCGCATCCATTGTCACCTACCTAACACACTCAAAACAACTCACCAAAAATCTTGGATAAATAATTAGCACAAAATTACAAATAATAATTATCCCAATTAATAAGTACATGGCCTTTTTATTGCAATGTTTTGGGGACTTAAAGTGTGAATACTGAAAGTGGAAATAACTTCATCAATGTAAAAAATTAAGTTCGTGAAAAGTTCTCTTACTAAAGTCCTTTTAAATATAATATGATATTTGCACCTTTAAATAAAATAAGCAATCAAAAGAAAATTTTTAAGTGATTTCACCAAAGTTTGCATTTGATTTTCCAAAAAATATAGGTTTTCATTTCTTTAAAAATAAATGGAGATGTATCGATCACAAGGCTCATTTTCTATGTTGCATGGATTAAGGTTTGTAAGTTGGGAACAAACTTACTCATATGGATATACACCATTTTTCAATCATTTCATCTAGGGTTATTTTCATGAAAAAAAGTGCTCTTAGGGGATTCAACCATGTTACATGCACATTACAGTCAAATATGGCATATATTTTATTTTAATATTTTACTGCAATTATGGAAAGAAATTAATCACGTTTTATTTAATCATATAATTATGGATGGGTGTTTTTCTATTACTAACAGAGTTTAAGTCATCTCAAATGTTATTGTTGACATGGTGGATTGCACCCTCTGAAGGGAGGCTCAACTCTCTTCATCTACGCGACACAATGGAGACATCCCTCTTGCTATGGGTGGCGAACATGAGGGATGAATCTCTAGATTAGGGGCTATGTCCCCTTGATGCACCTTGAGGCCCTAGATCTCCTACTACTAATTATAGGGGGGATGAAAAATGATATAAAATACTAAAAATGGGCCCTAAGCTAAGAGGTGATGCACCAAAACAATTGGTCTACTCAGCTTTGGCATACACTTTGAACCATAGACAACAAGCATACACTTCATTCAAGTGAGAAAAACTTCTTTGCATCAGTATTTTAGTAGGGGTCCTATGAAGTTATAGGGAGGAAGAAACTAGCATAAGAGGTGTTTTAAACACATTGTTGGGCATCCCATTCACTTGCCTATACTCACTCTGGACACTTCCTGTGACCTATAAAAAAGGAAAATTACTATGCACTAGATATGCTGGAGTAAACTTATGAAAGCATGAAAAGAAAATGAGTTAACACAAGATTAAAACCATAGACATGCAAAATTACAAGCTCAAATGGAGGTAAAAATATTTTTTGTGATTCAAGGTAAATTACTTCAAGGCTTCACAATACAAGCTAAGAGATATCCTCTCAAAATGAAAAGTTACAATTATATAGAGCAAGATGCTGACATAACAAGAAAAGGAGACACATGCTGGAGTTAAACACTTCTGAGACAAGAGACCATGTTGTTGTCGTACTCTTCAAACTGCATATAAGAGAGTCATGTTGTAGATGTCCAAGTCATCGCCCTTGTTGTCCTAGGCCTACAAAAGCATGGGATACTCCTTCTAGAAACTAACAAAGCCATCCCCAAGTTGTTTTGGCTAGTACATTCTCTCTTCAATGTTAAGTGAAACTAGTTATGCATTAATGGTGAAGTGTAAAAACATAAGTTGCTCTCCTCTATAGTTTGAAAACTAATCTATTTATTGGTTTTTGATAGATATTTTCCACCTAAATGTATTAACTCCCTTTCCTGAGTTATTCATGCCACTTGTCTTCTTTTGATTTGTCCTTAATTCTGCCCTTTGTCTTTGTCAGTAACTAGAACAATTCTGAGTTTTGTCTTTTCTGCTTTGTCTTTACTCGAGTTATTTTTCTTGCTTGCTCGTTCATTTATTATTCAGGCTTTCGGGCTTTTGTTTCTGAATTCCTTCAAACAAAATGTCTAAAATAATTCCTTCAGACATTTTATCAAAAGGAATTTTCCATTGATCTCTCTTTTGTTTTGGCCCTTTTTTCCCAAACTTTCCTTCGAACAAAATGTTCAAAGGAATTCTTCCTTTTGGTGTTGGATTTTCCTGAAGGGCAAGTGCCCTTCGGGATTTTGTCTTCATCCCCTATTTTTTTAATGTACCCTCTACAAGAGCCAATCTAGCTCAGAAGTACCCTTCAAAAAAATGGAAATGTTCCACTTTCTCGACCAAGTGCCATCCGTAAAGACAATTACCCTTCAAAAAATTTACAATTGCCCTACACATAGTTAAAGTTCCCTCTGAGAAAATTCCTTGCCTTTGTGAGCCACTTAGAATAAATCAGATCCTTGGAAAGAACTTACTCATAAAGTTCATTAAGTAAGGCCTCTTGACAAACGTTAAATACACTTGGCTAGTAACAGAGGATAACACTTGGATTTTCATGGAACAAGTCTAACAAAGGGCACTTTACACAAGGAAGCTAAGGGATGACTTAGAAAAATCATGGATTTAATGACTCTTACCAAGATAAAGGAGGGGGGTGCCCAATTTTGTCCTACAAGACCAAAAATTGGTCAACACCTTTGGCAACTCACAAGGGAAAGCATGCCTTCTATGCTTGGGAGGACTGGTAGCCTCAAAGTCCATTGGGTATGGAGTCAAGATGCATCTTGAGCATGTTATAAACTGACCTTGAAAAACCAACGAGACATCAATTTACCCCAAACACACAAGGGGAAAAAACACACAAGAAAAGCTAAAAACAACACACACATGCGTAACAGCACCTAGGGAAAACAAAAGACAACCTAACAGAAAATAAACTACTATATATAGCTAACCAAATATGCTCTTCTCCCTACTAGATCAAAGGGAAAACTTCTTAAGTCTCCTTCATGGTGATAAAACTTATGGTGCCAGACAATTGGTTAAATGGAATGGAAGCTTGGTGACTTGCCCTTCTTGCCTAGCACCTTGACTGGATTGTATCTGAGTGGATCAGGGTCAAACATGTCTCCAACATCTATGTATTCATGTTTCCCTTTGAAACCTAATTCATGTTGGCCCCTCATGCTGGTGTATTTCATCAAGAAATCAATAGCTACTAGCTTATCACCATAAGCCTCATTTAGCTCATAGCCCCCTTGACATACACCATGGACTAACTTGTTCCCTTTGGATTCATTAAGGAGCCTATCAAACTGATCTTCTGCTTCATTATGGTCTTCTTAAAGAAGGGTGACCAATGTGGTGTTTGGAATGAGATCACAAACCACTTTCTCATCCGACAAAACATCACCTTCTTTCTTGAGGCTCCCTTATTCAAAGCTTATATCAAAATGAACATGCCTCTCTTTTGCTTGCTCAAAAATAAGAGTCTCTAGATGTTCAAAGACATGATCCTAAAACTCCTCCATCTCAAGCCCCATGACATGGTCACTATCTTCATCAAAGTAAAAAGGGAGTTCATCAAACAAAGGGGAAGAAAGCTCACCATGTTGATATTCCTCATCATCCATTATTGACAAATAAATTTTGTCAACCTCATCTTCATATTTTTAGAATATATGCATGTATGTGTAACCTATGTCTTCTCCATCTTTCATGATGTCTTCAAAAGGGGCTTCTATGATGATCTCCTCTCCATTTTCACTTGAGATGGCCTCTTGATCAGCCACAAAATAGATCCTCTCATCTTTAGTTGCCTCTTCCAAAATAGGTTCCTCCTTGAGAAGGAATGAAGTGGAGGGCTGGTGGTTAAACTCATGTGGAATAGGAGGCAAACCTCGAGCTATAGTCGAATGATTATCTTCCTTCAATTTGGCTAGGAATTCATCCACATCATATGTGGCTTGATAGCTCTCTGAAAGGGGTGTAGATGGGATATGTTTAGACACAAGATATTCTATTTGGTCTAAACCATCCATCACACCTTGGTTGAGGGACTTCATTCTAGACTGTAACTCTGCAATTTACTTCGCTATATTCTCTTGGAAAAGCCTTTCTTAGAGATCACATGCATCATCATGATGAGTAAGAGTAGCTTCATCTTCTTCAAGGTTTTGGGGCAAAACCTTTCTCTTCCTATTTCCTATCCCATGATTCCATCATTTCTTTCTAACTCATGACCTTGGGATTGGAACTATTCTCTTGAGAATAGGCAGCAACTTCATCTTTTTTGAGGCCCTAAATTGGTTCATGATATGCCCTCCTCCAACTTGGGATCTTGACATCATGCTGAAAGACTTGAGGAGGTTAAGGAAGACTAGGAAATATCCACTCATGCATAGGAAGAGTTGCTTGAAGAGAGATGTGTTGCTTTCCAAGAGACATAGGATGATTTCCTTCAAAGGAGGATTCATAGTCTAAAGAATTGAGAAGGCTAGTTTCTATGGGAGGTTGCTCTAATGATCTTTGGTGTTGAAAATATAGATGCAAAGTATTAAGAGCAAGAGTAGATAATGCATCGGATGGGATGGAAAATTGGCTCATCTTATTTTAGTGAGCAAGAGCTATTTGATAGAAAGGATTTGGTGTACAAGAGGGGTATTACTTTTGAATAGGAGGAGGTTGATTTTGGATGGGGAAAGGAAATCAAGGTTGATGGCCCTTAAGGGATGGACTCCTCCATCTTGCTAATTCCTCCTTCATGAACTACAAGGCTTGAGCTTGCCTAAACAAGCACTCCTCTTTGTATGTAAGCTCTTGCTGATATCTATTCTACTCATCCAATCTGTCTATCTCCATCATTTACTTCTCAAACTCTATCATTATTTCCCTCACACTCATAGATTGACTAGGTGAAGGGCAACTAGGAGAGTTGCTTGAGGTGATTCCATGAACAACTTGAGCTTGATCAAAACTATATGAAGGAATGCAAGGCCATGCTGCTTACTAATGGGATTATACATACCAAAATGTGATTTATTGATGGCACTAGGATTGCTTAACCAATTAATTCAACTCAGAGTCTCCATTAGTGTTGATTGAAATGCCTCTAAATGCTAATTGGTTGAAGAACACACCAAAAATCCTTCAACTCCTTGGACAAACTATCCCACTGAGTGTGCCAAAAATTGTTGACATGGTGGATTGTACCCTCTAAACAAAGGGTCAACTTTCATCATCCACATGACACAATGGAGACATCCCTCTAGCTATGGGTGGCAAACGTGAGGGATGAATCTCTAGATTAGGGGCTAGCTCCCTTTCATGCACCTTGAGGCCCTAGATCTCTTACTGCTCATTATGGGGGGGGGATGAAAAAGGAGAAGAAATACTAAAAATGGGACCTAAGCTAAGAGGTGATGCACCAAAACAATTGGGCTACTCAACTTTGGCATACACTTTGAACCATGGACAGAAAGCATACACTTTATTTAGGTGAGAAAAACTTCTTTGCATTAGTATTTCAGTAGGGGGTCCTGTGAAGATACATGGAGGAAGAAACTAGCACAAGAGGTGTTTTAAACACACTACTGGGTAGCCCATTCACTTGCCTATACTTGCTCAGGACACTTCATGTGACTTAAAAAAAAGGAAAATCACTATGCACTAGATATGCTAGAATAAACTTATGAAAGCATGAAAATAAAATGACTTAACACAAGATAAAACCATAGACATATGCAAAAGTGCAAGCTCAAATGGAGGTAAAAATGCTTTTTATGATTCAAGGTAAATTCCTTCAGGGCTTCACCATACAAGCGGAGAGTTATCCTCTCAAAGTGAGAACTTACAATTATATAGAGCAAGATGCTAACAGAACAAGGAAAGGAGACCCATGCTGGAGTCAAACACTTCTGAGACAAAAGACCATGCTACTACCATATTCTTTAAACTGCGTATGGGAGAGACATGTTGTAGATGTCCAAACCACCACCCTTGCTATCTTGGGCCTACAAAATCATGGGATACTCCTAGTAACTGAAAAATCTATTCCCAAGTTGTTGTGGATGGACCATGCTCTCTTCAATGTTGGCTGCAACTGGCTATGCATTAATGGTGAAGTGTGAAAACATGGGCTACTCTCCTCTATAGTTCAAAACCCAATCTATTTATTAGTTTTTCGTAGATATTTTCCACCCAAATGTATTAACTCCCTTTGCTCAGTTGTTCATGTCACTTGTCTTATTTTTATTGGTCCTTAATTCTACCCTTTATCTTTGTTAGTAGCTAGAACAGTTCTAAGTTTTGTCTTTTTTGCTTTGTCTTTGCCTGGGTTCCTTTTCTTGCTTGCTCATTCATTTATTCTTCAGGATTTTGGTCTTTTATTTCCAAACTTCTCTAGACAAAATGTTTGAAGGAATTCCTTTGAACATTTTGTTTGAAGGAATTCATCATTGATCTCTCTTTTATTTTGGCCCTTTTTCCCCAAACTTTCTTTCGGATAAAATGTTTGAAGGAATTCTTTCTTTTGGTGCTAGTTTTGTTCAAAGGGCTAGCGCCCTTCAAGATTTTGTCTTCATCCCTTACTTTCTTAAAGTGCCCTCTGTAAGGGCCATTTGAGCTCAGAAGTACCCTTTATAAAAATGGAAATGGTCCACTTTCTCAACCAAGTGCCCTCCGTAAAGACACTTACCCTTTGGAGATTTTTTAATTGCCTTACACGTAGTCGAAGTGACCTCTGAGGAAATTCCTTGCCTTTGTGAGCCACTTAGACTAAATCGGGTCCTTGGGAAGAACTTACTCATAAATTTCCTTAAGTAAAGCCTCTTGACAAACCTGAAATACACTTTCTAGCAAAAGAGGAAAACACTTGGCTTTCATCGAATAGGTCTGACAAAGGGCACTTTGCACAAGGCAACTAAGGGATGACTTAGCCAAATCATGGATTAAATGAATCTTGCCAAGACAAAGGAGGGGGGTGCCCAATTTTGGCCTACAAGACCAAACATTGGTCGACATTTATGTTATATATTCAAGTTTAAGTACATAAGATATTTCTAGAGGTGGAACACCTCTAGACTTTATTGGACTATCGGGGAACTACCCCTTGTACAGTATCCCAATTCTCCTCACCAAAGGTTTGTGTTAAGATAATTTTGGAGGTCTTAGAAATCATTATTCACATAGCAAGTGCCAAAGTGGTTCTTTATAGTCACAATGACCCTCACCTGCCCATAGCGATCATAGTGGTGGGTTTACAAACACTAGGGGATTGGGGGCTCAATAATGATGGAATTTTCCTTGGCTTGTGTTGGCTATTTCCTTGCCTAGGTAGAGGTCTATGGATGAAAAATTGAGGATTAAATAAATGACACATGGGAGATAATACGCAATACTATGGATCCATACTTTAAAAGTGGTTGGGGCTTGGGTGACATACTGGATGATCTTTTGCCTTCGCTAGTATCACTTACTACTCTTGTTACCTAGTGTTTATGTTTTTTTCTCTTTGGTCCCCTGGAGCTTTATAGTATGTTTATTTTGGGATTTGTATAAGAATTTTTTAACTAAAAAGTAGTTATTCTAAATTTAACTATTTATAAGATATATTACTTTTTTCTATAATCAATAGAAATGGGCTCCCCTGATTACTCAAAAGAATAGGGGGCTTCACATTTTTAACGATAATTTAATATAAATTGATTTTAATTTTTTTCAAACCTTGACTCTAATTAAATATTTATTTTTGTGTTGGTCAATTTAGTGATAGGATTTGATGTTTTCTATAGTTTGGAATATAATTTTATTTCTATGTATTTTTAAATATGTTTTGAGGTTTTTATGTTAAAATGTGTTTCTATAATGATATCTGAAGGGTCGTGGAAGGATTTTAATAACTTCTTATGTATATTTGTGTCATTACTCACATGGGTGAGTAAATATTGAAATAGTTAGATAAAAATAAATAATTGCGTGAGTTGACAACTCACATAGATAGGTGTGTGTGAGAGAATAAAGGGATAAGAGAGAAGTCTTGAGAGAGATTTATGCATTTGAAGATTTGCCTTGACTTCTATCTTGTAGGAGCTCATAGAGCTATTTATATTATATTCCTCCATTATTTTAATCAATTATTTTTACATTTTAAATTTGTAAAAATCAAAACAAGATTTATTATAATGGAAATGCACATTAATATACATTATAATATATATAAAGAGTGCACATTAATCAATGCAATGTTTAAAAATGAAAATAGAAGGTATTTATATACATTCAATAAACAACCAAAATATTTTTATTTTTTAGAAACACTCTAATCTCATCACATATAAAAGATGTCAATTTATATAAAAGATGTCAACATAAATCATTCTCAAGTTTCCTTCTTATATGATATTAGATTTGTGATATAAGTGAACTGAACACCTCAAGAATCATATCTCTCAACATTTTTCACATGCATTTAGCTAAAAATTTGCATTATTTATATTGTGCATCATTTATTAAGATTGAATTATTTTTCAACTTGTTCTTTTTTTTTAAAGACCTTATAATCTTCATTATATTCATGATATACTTTCCGTATTTGGTTTTTACATCAGAGGCATTTTAATGGCTAGAGTACTAATTTTTTTTAAAATCATACGTAACATTAAACACATGGATTAATACCAAAATATTTGTCTTACAATATGTATGGGTCGTTACAGATACAACTTATTTTCTTGTTTTTTTTCTTTTTGTTTAAATAATAATACATATTGTTAGGTATTTCCCAAATGACCTATTTAAATGCATAATGTGGAGTGTTGATATGGAAAATAATAAGCTTTGACTTTTTATTAAATTTAGTTTGCTCAAGACTCAATCGAAAGAAAAATGCAAATGCAAATAAACTAACAAGTCTTATAAAAAATGATTTCCTAAAATAATTGTGCTAAATATTTATTTATATATCTTCCATATTAGATCTCTCTCTCTCTCTCTCTCTCTCTCTCTCTCTCTCTCTCTCTCTCTCTCTCTCTCTCTCTCTCTCTCTCTCTCTCTCTCTCTCTCTCTCTCACACACACACACACACACACACACACACACACACTCATATACTCACTCAATCAATTGATCCAAAGGTGTATGTTGTGCTGGAAGGGATGTTATTTTCCATTTTGGTAAAGCAAGGTTTTGTAAAGTGAAAGAGTGTAAATCTTTAGTTTTACCCATTTTGAAACCATGATCACTAACCCATTTTCCCTTTTTTTCAAAAAGTTTTATGCAACAATAATCTTATATTTCTAGTGGAGGTGACGGTGGAAATTGAGGTTATGTGTTGGATGCAGGAGCATCACTCCTGGGCCTAGTTTTCTTGAAATTTTTGGTTTTATTATCAAATTTTGGTTTTTTTGTGGTCTAATAGGCCTTAGGGTACTTATATAATTCTTATATTTCATTCCTAGTTGTTAGTTTTAGTTTTAGCTCTTCAAAAATTGAAATTTGGCTTTTCCTGCCAAAACTAAATTTTTGAATTGTTTGGACAGTTTAAGAGTTAAAGGAGTATTTTGAAGCAACTATAAAGGTGTAAAATTTTTGGTATGACCTTTTTTAAGGAACCATTTCTATATACCATCAGACTTAAGTCATGAATGTAAACAATGCAAACTTGATCTATGTTTCAAAGTTCTAAATAGCCCTCTAGTGATCGTTGGAAGATCCAAAATCAGCTAGAGCAGTTTTAGGACTCATAAAATGTTTTGGACTCATGGAAAGATAATTAATTTGATATTTTAATAGATCAACCTAAAATAAAACAAAGAAAGAGTTCCTCATTTTGATGACAAATCATTGCAAACCTTGTTTTCATGGGTGTTAATAATGAAGGTGACTATATATGTTGAATGTTGAAGCAATAATTAATAAAGATTACTTTTAGAATGATTCAATGTGTTTTTATAAGTAGTGTTCTATATTATTGAAGGTTTTTATACGTTATTTTTATTTTTTATCAATATTTGTGGATAAACCAACACAGACATGTAGGTCACATAATACACACACACAGAGTCAAATTTAGAATATTGTAAAAGGATTAAACCAAGGTTTCAAAAAGGTAAATAAAGATTTTAGAAGGTGTATGGGAAAATCAAAGACATTTTTCCAATTTTATATGAGTTTGAAAGATGTTTTGAATCTTAAAACTTTAATTTATTCCTTCTCGAGTCTACACAGACTGTCTTAACCTTGAGTTAGGGTTTTCAAATTAAAACTTGATTTGTAGGAGTTCCAACTAGAAAAAAATAATAAAACTTTGTGATTTATTTTTTATTATGGTGTTCTAAGATATTTTGGATGTTTCAGACCTGTACAAACCTTCTGTGTATGAAAAAATAGGACAAAGGGTGAATTAGGCCTTGGAAGACCTAATTCAAGTTTGACAGAGGCTAGAAAGGTGGTCTTTGAGTGGATTTGAATCAATAAATTTGTTGGAGGTAAGGAAATAAACAGAGGGTCAAAAATTACTATAAATTCTAAAAATCAATCCTATATTGGCATACCATCTAAAAAGGTGAAAAAATGCTAGTAGGAAGTGGGTTAGGTTGTGATAATTGCCAAAAAGTTGTAGGGTTGAATTTTTGGTAGTTTTTTCTATACACCATTTTGGTATTAGAGACAAACTAAGACACCTGGAAGTTTTTGGATAAGGTGATATTACTTAAAATACATAAAATTTGAAATTATTTGGTAAGTTGCCTAAGAAGAGACAAGATGCCACCTAGGAGAAACACAGCAGGTAAGAAGGCAACAACCATACAAATGAGAGATGAAATATTATAGGAATTGAGGACTCTCATAGTCAACTTTGATGCAGCACTCACAGAAGTTGAGGTCAATCAAAGAAGAGGAGTAGTCACAGGTGATTTGAGTGACCAAGAAGAAGAAGAACCATAGGCACTAAAGTTGCAAGATGAAGGAGAGAGAGAAAGTAAAGAATAAAAGTTTGAGAGATTGTTGAAGGTAGTGAAAGGGAAAGGATCCAATCCCAAACTAGATATTCTAGTGTATGCAATTAGTCTTAGTGGAGATGAACTCCATGATTGAATAGGAGAGTTAGATAAATACTTTGATTTTGAAGATGTACCAGAAGAGAAACAAGTGAAGTTTGTCAAAATTAAGTTAAAGGGTCATGCATTCTCTATGTTGGGATTACATACAGGATGAGAGAAGGAAAAATGGAAAATCCAAGATTAAGTCTTGGGATAGAATGGTTTCCAAGTTGAAAAGCAAGTTCTTGCCTAGTGACTACATCACAAACTTGTATAAGAGGCTTCAAAACCTGAAACAAAAAAATATGGGAGGTAAATAATATACTAAGGAGTTTTACAAGCTGAGTATCATAACAAGACACATGGAGGATGATAATGAAAGGTGGTTAGGTATCTTAATGATTTAAGATATAACGTGTAGGATGAATTGAGCCTTGCTAGTCCAAAGACATTAGAAGAATGTTACCAGTTGGCCTTGAAAGTAAAGGGCAAACTCAACAGTAAATAAACCCAAAAAATAGTGGTAGAGGTAGAATTTTTAGGGGTAGAGGTCAGAAAGGAGGCAAAGGTTATTCACAAATAAGCCAAGAGGATTCTAGTACTTCACTTGAACAATTAACTAGTTCAAGAGGAGCATTTAGAGGTAAGAGGCCATATTTCAAGGGTGGTTATGCATCATGAGGTATAAGACCAGGGAATTTTATAGGTAGGTGTTTCAAATGCAACAAGTTTCGCAGACATAGGTCCTAGGAATGTCCAGAGGATCATCTAATAGGAAATCCAAGAATAAAAGGTAGAAATCAGATTGCACAAGTAGTTGAGGAATAAAGTGTTTTTTCTCCATCACTTGTAGAGGAACCTGAGGTAGGATAATATTTGCTAATGAGGAGAGTGTTGATCAAAACACCCAAGGAAAAGGATCCACCATAAACAAGAACCCTTTTTAGGACTTCTTGTAAGTGCCAAGGTAAATGTTTCAAAATGGTCATAGATTCAATAAGTATAGATAATTTAGTCTCTATTGAAATGGTAAGCAAACCTGGATTTGATAAGTTGCCTCACCCCACACCATACAAAGTCTAATGGTTTAATAAAGGACAACAAGTTTTGGTAAGTGAATAAATTTGTGTGGGGTTTCAAGTTGTAAGGTATAAGGATAAGGTCCTTTATGATATGATTCCTATAGATGTTTCTCATGTGCTCCTTTGGAGGCCTTGTAAATATGATAGGAAAACCACTCATGATGTTAGGATAAATGTATACACCTTGGTTAAGGATGGAGTTAGTCACACCTTGATTCCTGTGAAGGATGAAGATAATGAATAAAAATTTAGATAAAATGTGATGTTGGTTAGTGGAAAGGAGTTTATGATTGTTATGAATGAAGAGGAGTTGAGATTTACATTGGTAGTTAAGCCTAGGACTGTTATGACAGCCACCAAAATGAATGAGTTACCTCAAGATATCTAAGACATGTTGGAAGAGTATGCATAAATTGTAGTTGATGAGCTACCAAGTACATTGCCACCTATGAGAAACATTACTCATCACATAGACTTTATTCTAGGAGCAAGTTTGTCTAACAAGGCAGCCTACAAGATGACTCCTACGAAGAATAAAAAAATCAAGAGACAAGTGCAAGAACTCCTAGAGAAAGGGCTGATCAAAGAAAGTCTTAGTCCTTATGTAGTCCCTACAGTATTAGTGCCTAAGAAGGAAGGTGAGTGAAGAAAGTGTACAAATTCTAGGGTTATCAACAAGATCACAATTACATACATTATTCCTCTTCCCACGATCGAAGATTTGATGGATTGATTGAGTGGAGCAAGATAATTTTCAAAAATTGATCTCAAAAGTGCATACTATCATATTAGGATCAGATAGGGGGTTGAGTAGAAAATCGCTTTAAAGATTAATGAGGGGTTGTATGAATGGTTGGTTTTGCCATTTGGCTTGACAAATGTACCAAGCACTTTCATCACTATTATGAATGAATCCCTCAAACATTTTATAGGTAAGTTTGTAGTGGTCTAGTTGTATGATATACTTATCTACAGTCTTAGTAAGGAGGATCATCTTCAACATTTGCATCTAGTCATTCGAAGGTTGCAAGAAGAAATCTTACTAATCAACCTCAATAAATGTGAGTTTATGAAATCAGAACTATTGTACTTAGGATTTGTAATCTCTCAAGGCATGATAAAGATGGACATGGACAAAGTGAATGAAATCATGGAGTGGCCAACACTTGGAACAAATGGAGATGTATGAGGTTTCCATGGGCTTGCAAGTTTCTATAGGAAATTTATTGAAAACTTCAGTGGAATTTGTGATCCAATAATAGATACCATTAGGGGAGATAATAAGAAGTTTGTTTGGACTGAGAAATATCAAAGGAGTTTTCAATATTTGAAGCAAAGAATAATGGAGTAGTCTATCCTAGCACTACCAGACTTTAATAAAGTTTTTCAAATAGAGTGTGAAATAAGTGGAGTGGAAAGAGGGGTTGTTATAAGACAAGAGATAAGGCCAATAACTTTCTTTAGTGAAAAGATATATGATTCTAAGAGAAAGTATTCATCTTATGACTTAGAATTCTATGAAATGGTGAAAGCATTGAAGAAGTAGAGGCATTACCTACTGCCGAAAGATTTTATCATCTACACAGATAATCATGCACTTCAATTCATCACTAATCAGCCTAAGCTAAATTATAGGCACATGAAATGGATGGAGTATATGCATAATTTACCTTCACCATCAAGCATAAGAAAAGACAAAGCAATAAGGTAGAAAATGCATTGAGGAGAAATGTCTTGTTAGTGCATGAGATATAACTTGAGAGTGTTGGTATTGAGTCACTCAAGGAGATGTATGAAGATGATGAATACTTGAAAGAAGCACACAATGCTTGTAAACATCCAACTACACTAAACAAAGAGACATGGTTGGTTGGACTATGTCATACAAGATGGGTTACTATTCAAAGGTGTGTAGCTATGTGTACCAATAATCTCAATAAAAGAGAAAATGATACAATAAAATCATAGTGGGAGTATGGCAGGCCACTTTGGATTTGATAAAACTTTGGACTAGCTCACTAGGCACTATTTTTAGCCTAAGATGCAATAAGAAGTGAGAAGATATGTTGAGAGATGTAAAAATTGTAAAATGGAAAAAGGTAAGAGCACCAATGCAAGTTTATATCAACCTCTAATAGTCCCAAATAGACCTTAGGAATCCATAAGCATGGACTTTATGATGGGACTGCCTAGAACACAAAGAAGTTTTGACTCCATATATGTAGTTGTGGATAGATTTTCAAAAATGGCATATTTCATTCCTTTTAGGACCACCAATGATGCCACCCATGTGGTAATTTGTTTCTTTAAGGATGTATTAAGACTTCATGGACTGCCACTAAACATTATATCTGATAGAGATACTAAAATTTTAGGCCACTTTTGGAGAGCACTATGGAGAAACCTAGGCACAAATTTGAGTTTTAGTTTAGCTTACCACCCTCAGATAGATGGTCAAACTGAGGTGGTTAATAATATTTTAATGAACATATTGAGGTGTCTATCTAAGGATAATCCCAAACAATGGGATCTTGTATTGCCCTAGGCAGAATTTGCTTACAATGACTCCTCCAATAGGAGCATTGGCATGAGTCCTTTCCAAGTGATATATGGTATGCAACCTAGAGGAGTGTTTAAACTCATAAATATCAGTCAAATAGATAAGATGAGTGTTAAATGGGAGTATTTTCTAGTGTCCATTAAAGAGGTTCATCAACAGGGAAGGAAGTATCTAGAAGCTAGTGTGGAAAAATGTAAAAAACAAGCAGATGTAAGTAGAGGAGAGGTAAGTTTTCAAATTGGATACTTGATTTTGTCTCATCTTAAGAAGTAGAGGTTACCAAAAGGTGAGTACAACAAGCTTAATATTAAAAAAAATGGTCCTTGTAAGGTGCTTAAGAAGTTTGCTAACAATGTATATGAGCTGGAATTGCCTAGTAGTGTAGGCATATCACCAATTATTAATGTTTCAAACTTGTACCCTTATAAATAAGGAGTGAAAGGTGAATACACATCATATGGGTCATCTATAATATGTATATATTGGACAAAATAGTTGCCTCAAGTACAACCACATGAATTGGAATGCATCTTAGATAAATAAGTGTTCAAACAGACTAGAGACAAGTAGTATTTCAAGTATTTGGTAAAATGGAAGCAAAAACCTATTGAATATGCCACATGGATGAAAAATAATGACATAAAAAATCAAGGGAGTACTCTATGATAAATCATGGACAACAGTCCCCAAGTCTTTTTCTCTTTCCCATAGGAGTATGATGTAGGAGCATCACTCACAGGCCTAGTTTTCTTGAAAATTTTGGTTTTCAAAATTTTGGTTTGTTTTTTTTATCTAAGAGGCCTTATGGTCCTTATATCATTCTTATATTTCATTCATAGTTTTTAGTTTTAGTTCTAGCTCTTCAAAAATTTAAATTTGGCTTTTCCTGCCAAAACTAAAATTTTGAATTCTTTGGTGTATATACCATAGGTCTTAAGTCATGAATGTAAGAAATGCAAACTTGATGTATGTTTCAATGTTCTAAATAGCCCTTTAGTGACCACTGGAAGGTCTTGTTGTCCCCAAAAATATCACTCATTTTTGGGACAACATATGAACTATTTTGATCCTACAAGACCAAAATTGTCTCTTCCCTTTTCAAAAATTGTTCTGAGCATTCTAATTCTCCATTCTTAAAGCTTTTCAAAAATCTGCGGACTCTGCAAGCTTAAAACTATGGACTCTGCGGGCTCATTTCTATGGACTCTACAAGCTTGAATCTTCAGACTCTGCAGGCTTGAATCTATGGACTCTGCAGGAAGAAAATCTACGGACTCTATAGGCCAAGTTCTACGGGCTTCGCAAGTTGATTTCTATAGACTCTGCAGGAAAGAAGCAAGCTCTCAACACTTAGGTGATTTCAAATTTGGTTCAATGACAAAGTTCAACCAAAATGTCCATCGACAAGCTTCTAAGCAAATATTGAACCATTGAACCAATGAACCATTGAACCTTGAACGAAAACAGTTCAATGGGTTCAAAGGTTCAACGTCATCAACAAGAGTTAAGTGCATTTGTCAAGGTTCAAAGTTTCAACCGCTTCAAGGTTCAACAGCTTCAAAACACTTATCAAAGAGAAGAAGGCTTGAACCATTGAACCGTTGAACCATTAAACCATTTTGGCTCAAAGGTTCAACGGGTTCAATGGTTCAAAAGTTTAATGCGCAGTTGGTTCAAGTAGACAAGGGACTTAGCCAAATAAAGGGATTGAACCGATTGACCCATTGAACCAAAGTTGGTTCAATCGGCAGGTTCAAGGGAGTGCCCCAAAGCAAAAAGACTAAGTGCCCTTGCGGAAGGCAGGGAACACTGGTTCAAAGATCAAAGGAAAGAAGCGATTGAACCAATATAGCAATCGAAGCAAGAAAGCGATTGAACCAAGGAGCTGAGAAGGCCACCTGAACTATTGAAACAGTCAACCAATGACATCCCCGTGGATGTCAAATTTAAGGTAATGAAATATCCACTAAGTTTCAAATGTGGTGCAAAACCTAAAAACAAACTCAGTGACCAGCTGAAGAAGGAGTCGAAAGAGCCGGCAAAGCTAAGAATATAGCCCCGAGGGCTCATATTCTAGGAAAAGACAAAATTGGAAAGGGGAAAAGATAGCCCAGGAGCTTAAATTCTAGGAAGAGACAAAGCTGGAAAGGACAAAAGTAGAAAGAGGAGAAGACCAGAAATATCTGCGTAGAAGTTATTCTGATAGTTGGAACAGTCTACATAATAGATTTTTGAGCTTGCAAACATTGAAGACCCAGCCTGTTAGTATCCTTTGGAGTAAAGACAAAATGGACAGCTACACAGACATCAGAGGGGATAGAATAGATGATCCAAACCTAGGGAAAGACATATTAGATGAATAGAGATGCCATAGTTAAGGCAACACACTGTTCTAGGCATGGTCCCTCCAAATAGAACTGAAGGTGCATTGAAGGCATTGACTGCAGCATGGGCCGTCCCATGGGAGTGAGCGCCAAGCCTTGCTTGGTGGCTATATATTGTATTCTCATTTATTGTTTTAGGGAGATCTTCTTGTTAACAGAAGTGAAACTCTGCCCAAATTGAAATGCATCACTGAGACTTTGAGCTCAGATTGTTTATCATATTTCTTTGTTTAAGTAGAAAGCAAGTTACTTTCAGACTTTGTGCTGTTATAGTTTGTATCATTCTAGGAGATTGTTCTTATGTCTATTTCTTGAATGTATTCTTGTTTATGCAATTTAACAAGCAGAGCTAGTGGAAGTGATAAGGAAGGTGTCCTGAAGCCAACTACTTTCAGACTTTATGCTATCATAGTTGTCTTTAGTGTGTGTTTATTTTTTGTTTCTGTGTAAAGGACATTGGGACAACTTTGTGCCCCCATTGTTCTTCGTACCTCACTCTTGGGCAGTCAAGGTGGAGACTTTGTGCTACACCTTTGATTGTTGGTCACTCTGTACTCTGTTACCAGTCACTTGTTACCAAAAAGATTCCTGTTGTTTGCAAGAACAAGCACTTTTGAAAGAAGAGAAGTGTCTTCTATCATTTCACCAAGATTTCTACTATCTAGGAAGGGATCTGGCTCTTGGCTGAATGTTACTTCTGAAAGAAGAGAAGTACCTTTACCAATCACCCATGATTTCTCCTTTGAGCTGTGAGCATCATCTCTGAAAAAAGAGAGATGGATGGTTTGTTCTACCCATGTGTGTTACTTTCTACTTATTTATATAATATATAGCCTCTGTATATTTAATAGGGAACCTCCTCTTAATGAGGAGAGATTTTTACCTTATTGATGTAGTAAACCTGCACACCTAGATGACCAATCTCCCTATGCTGTGGTGATAGGACCTATTTTGCTCAATCAGACAGCTAACTGACAAAATATTCATCCAACAATTTTTGGTGACTCCACTGGGGATGAATGTGTAGTCTGAAGCCTCAAGTTTCAGATTGAAGCAGTCCCTACCCTTATCCATTATAGACTCTGGTGACTCCATTCTATGTCTTACCCATTATCATTATAGCCTTACCATCTCCCTCCACCCAGATTTGTTATCCCTCTTTTTCATAATCCAGTTATGGCAATTCAAGGCCCTTGGGGTAACTCATTTGGTCCACTAAATTTGACCCCACCTCTACATGAACTTCCATGCAGCTCAAGAAAGAACTTTCCCAAATTATTTGGTGATGGGAGAGTTCACCCCGATGAACACATTACAACCTTCAGCATAGCTTGTGGTGTGATAAGGGTGGAATTTAAGGACGTGGTAGTCAGGCTTTTCATGGAAATGCTACAAGGTGCCACTGCAAAATGGTTCTACCATCTGCAAGCTAGATTAGTGACTGACTGGGACACACTTTAAAGCCAAGTTTGAAGCTAGGTTCAAGCCTACATAAGATGCACATGCTTTGCTGGCCTAGCTTACACATATGAAGTAGGAACCTCATGAACCCATGAGGGATTTCATAGCAAAGTTTGACACGCTGAGGAACAGGATTCCCATGATCACCTAGCCGACACCTGAACATCTCAAATGCTTCTTCATCAATTCAAAGCTACCTAAAGTGAGTTTTTTTTTGAGGCGTGTTGGCCACATAGACCTTGATGCTGCTAAGGACTTGGCTATTGAGGTTGAAGATGACCTTATCTTGGTAGGAAAGATAAGGAGAGATCTTAACAGAGGTAAACCCTCTTCATCTTCTGAATACTCACCCACAACCACCATTGATCAAATGGTACAAAAGATGGCAAATAAATTACTAGACTTGAAAAGGCAAATGGCACAAGGTATGTCTTCTACTCCTTCATATAGATATGTACCAAGGAGGACATTCCCTAATCAACCATATCAAGGCAATGCTACCAGAAGTCAAGGGCAACCAAATCATCTTCCTCTCCCACAAAGGAACCTTGCCCTTGAAGCACCTCCAACCAAATCAACGGTTGGATATCTGGAAATAGAACATGCTTTCTCTTTCCAACCTGAGTTTGAGCAAGAAAATGACGTTGATCTCTTCACGGAGGATCAAGAAAAATCAGCTGGTGACTCCCACATTGGTTTCCTAAATTACCAAGATGAACCCAAAAGTGAAGATGAAGCAGTCGAAGGATCATACACAGTATTCACCTGGTGCAAGAATCAGTCAGCCCAACAGGTCGACAAAGAAAAGACAAAGGAGTAACCCCAACCAGCAATTTCAATTGCTAAGTAGAGAACCCCTCTTCCTTTCCAATCAAAGGACCCAGTGATTTCCAAAAAGGTAAGTACATCAAACATTTCTACACCTTTAACTTTAAAGTCGCAGACCAGTCATCCCCCTCCCGAAAACCAAAAGGATGAAATCCCATCCCCTCTTCCAATTTCATTTCAGTCATCTAATATAATTTATCATGTCAAGAAATCCAAAATTCAAATGATTGAATTTGAATTCCTACAAGCCAATCTTGAGCAGTTAAACATTGGTGGAGAACTAAGTGTGGACCTATCTGAGGCAAAAACTATGGTCACCCAAATGTCACCCCCTACAGCTTAAATTCTATTTGAGCCTTCAGCCAGGGGTAATTTCTTCTTGACCACAGAGGATGCTCATGTCTCAGCTGATGAAAGTCCCATAGCTAGTAATTCCAAACAAGGCATCAGAAGAATTGGTAGGGTGCAGTACAAATGAAGAAGGATCTTCCATCTCCAATGAAGAGAAATATGATAGAAGATCAACTTCTGATGATGCTTGGATCCTAGAATCTGATGGCAGTAATTCTTCCACTAATGCTAGAGCCAGGATGGTTTGATATCTCCTCAAGGGGATATTCTTCCTTCTTCACATGAGTTACAGTTCAACAACACCAACAACACTGCTGAATATGAATCTCTATTACTCAGGTTGAAGGCTACTCAGGATGAAGATGTCAAACTCCTTCATGCCAAAGGAGATGTTGAGCTGATGGTTTGTCAGGAGTTTGATGCTGACAATCAAAACATGTGCTAGACTAAACCAGCAGAACAACAAGCTATGGTATTGGACCATACTATTGTACTCTAAAGTAAGCAAAAGGAACTCTTCACAGACAGAGCAAGGACTTAAAATTTTTAGAGAGAAGACCACGTCTTGTCATGGAACAAGAGGAGAGAGCCAAAAAGAGTGCACAAAAAATGTGATTCTTGGTGGAGAGTTCTATTTACTTGTCATCGATTCTGGGGACAAAATGGTTTTCTGCTGGTTTATCAGGACAAAACACCATTTTCATTGTCTCACAATGGGTAGCATCTGAAGCACTTCAATTCCTAAAGTGTCAAATAAGTTCACCTATACATATGTATATCTGTATAGTCTTTGTTTATACTTTGTGTTGTTCATTTTCATTTTTTGGAGCCTTTCTTTTTGGGTAGCATGACTCCATAGCCCAATGGCATACTTTAAGGCACTGGAGATTCTGGTTTCTACTCCCCTTAGCTGTTCCAAGTTTTCAATCGAAGGAAGTTCCCCAACTAGAGCCAGCTATTGTCCTCAAAAATATCACTCATTTTTGGGACAACATATGAACTATTTTGGTCTTGCAAAACCAAAATTATCTCTTCCCTTTTCAAAAATTGTTTTGAGCATTCTAATTCTCCATTCTTAAAGCTTTTCATAAATCTATGGACTTTGCAGGCTTAAAGCTACGGACTCCACAAGATCATTTATACATAATCTATAGGCTTGAATCTACAGACTCTATAGGCTTGAATCTATGGACTTTACAGGTTTAAATCTACGAACTCTGTAGGAAGAAAATCTACGAACTCTTCAGGCCAAGTTGTACAAGCTTCACAGGTTGATTTCTACGGACTCTGCAGGAAAGAAGCAAGCTCTCAACACTTAGGTGATTTCAAAGTTGGTTCAATGACAATGTTCAACCAAAATGTCCATCGACAAGCTTCTAAGAAAAGATTGAACCATTGAACCGTTGAACCGTTGAACCTTGAACCAAAAAGGTTCAAGGGTTCAATGGGTTCAAAGGTTCAACATCATCAACAAGAGTTAAGCTCATTTGTCAAGGTTCAAGGTTTCAATGGAAGCAAAGGAGATCTCCCTTTTAATGAAAGCAAAAACTCTGCCCAAATCAAAAGGCATCACTGAGACTTTGAGCTCAGATTGTTTATCATATTTCTTTGTTTAATCAGAAAGCAAGTTACTTGCAGACTTTGTATTGTTATAGCTTGTATCATTCTAGGAGATTGTTCTTGTGTCTATTTCCTGAATGTATTCTTGTTTATGCAATTTAACAAGCAGAGCTAGTGGAACTGATAAGGAAGGTGTCTTGAAGCCAACTACTTTCAGACTTTATGTTGTCATAGTTGTCTTTAGTGTGTGTTTATTTTTTGTTTCTATCTAAAGGACCTTGGGATGACTTTGTGCCCCCATTGTTCTTCGTACCTCACTCTTGGGTAGTCAAGGTGGAGACTTTGAGCTACACCTTAGATTGTTGGTCACTCTATACTCTGTTACCAGTCACTTATTACCAGAAAGATTCGTGTTGTTTGCAAGAACAAGCACTTCTGAAAGAAGAGAAGTGCCTTCTATCATTTCACCAGGATTTCTACTATCTAGGAAGGGATCTGGCTCTTGGTTGAATGTTACTTTTGAAAGAAGAGGAGTACCTTCACCAATCACCTAGGATTTCTCCTTTGAGCTGTGAGCATCAAATCTAAAAAAAGAGAGATGGATGGTTTGTTCTACCCCTGTGTGTTACTTTCTGCTTATTTATATAGTATATAGCCTCCATATATTTAATAGGGAACCTCCCCTTGATGAGAGGAGATATTTTTTCCCTATTTATGTAGTAAACCTGCACACCTGGATGACCAATCTCCCTATGCTATGGTGATAGGACTTATTTTGCTCAATCAGGCAACTGACTGACAAAATATTCACCCAACAGGTCCAAAATCAGTTAGAGCAATTTATGACTCATAAAATGTTTTGGATTTGTGGAATGATCATTCATTTTATATTTTACTAGATCAATCTCTAAGAAAACAAAGGAATATTTCCTCATTTTGATGACAAATAATTGAAGACCCTATTTTATTGTGTGTTGACAGTGAAGGTGACTGTATATGTTGAATGTTGAAGCAAGAATTAATAAATATTACCTTTATGATGATTCAACATGTTGTGGTAAGTAGTGTTCTCTATTCTTGAAGTTTTTTATACATTATTTTTAGTTGTTTTATCAATCTTTGTGGAGAAACCAACACATAACTATAGGTCACAAAATACACACAAACAATCAAACTCAGAATATTGTAAAAAGAGTAAATAGAGGTGCAAAAAAGGTAAATAATGTTTTGAGAAGGTTTATGAGAAGTGAACAGACCTTGTTCAATTTTTACAATAGTTTGAGACATGTTTTGAATCTTTAAACCTTAATTTCTTCCTTCTCAGGTCTGCACAGATTGTTTCAACCCTAAGTTAGGGTTTTCAAACTAGAACTTGATTTACAAGAGTTCCAACCAGCTAAAAATCACAAAAAGGTGATTTTTTGTGGATTAACATGTTCTAATATATTTTTTAGGTTTATACCCATACGGACCTTCTGTGTATGGAAAAATAGGACAGAGGGTGAATTAGGCCTTGGGAGACCTAATTGGAGCTTGATAGAGGCTAGAAGGTGGTCTTTGAGTGGATTTGAATCAATAAATTTGTTAGAGGTAAGGAACTCAATACATGGTACTCAAAAAATACCATAGATTTTAAAAATCAATCCTAGATTATCTGTAACATCTAAAAAAGTGAAAAAAAAGGCTACTAGGAAGTGGATAAGGTTGTGATAAGTGATAACAAGTTGCAGGGTTGAACTTTTGGTAGTTATTTCTTGCATCAATTTTCCTTCATATGGGGAGGAAATGCAATGTGTGGGGATGAGACATTTTGTTTCATAGTGAACTTGAGCAATGATGAAGTGATAGGGAAGGGAAAGGCCATACAAAACATGCAAGTGGTGAAAGATTTCTAGGTGAAATGGAGAAGAATGTAAAACGGGAGGAACAAAGAGAAAGAGAGAAAAATAGAAAGGAAGAGAATAATATATCAAAGTCTCGGGGCTCTCAAAGTCTCCATTTGATTTTTGTAACACACACAAAATAACTTGATAAAAATCTTGGATAAATAATTAGCACAAAATAATATAGTAGTAATTACCCCATTTAAAAGGTACATGCCCTTTTTTATTGCAATGTTTTGCGGGCTTAAAGTGTGAATACCGAAGTGGAAATAACTTTACAAACGTAAAATATTTCTTAAGTCCGTGAAAACTCTTCTTACTAAAGTCCTTTTAAATATAATGTGATATTTACACCTTTAAATAAAATAAATAATCCAATGAAAATTTTAATTGATTTCACCAAAGTTTACATATGATTTTCAGACGATTTCGGTATTCATTTCTTTAAAAAGAAATGGAGATGTGTCGATCACAACATGGCTCATTTTCTATGGTGCATGGATGAAGGTTTCTATGTTGGCAACAAACTTATTCATATGGATATACACCATTTATCAATCATTTCATCTAGATTTTTTTCATCAAAAATAGTTCTCTTAGGGGATTCAACCATGTTACAATTGTGGAAAGAAAGTTATCATGTTATCTTTAGACATATAATTATGGATAGTTGTTTTTATATTACTAACAAAGTTCAAGTCATCTCAAATGTCATGCTACATATTCAAGTTTAAGTACATAAGATATTTCTAGAGGTGGAGCACCTCTAGACTTTATTGGACTATCAGGGAACTACCCCTTGTATAGTCTCCCAATTCTCCTTACCAAAGGTCTGTGTTATGACAATTTTAGATGTCATAAAAATCAATATTCACATATCAAGTGCCAATGTGGTTCTCTACAGTCGCAACTACCCTCACCTTCCCATAGCGATCATAGTGCTGGGTTTACAAACACTGGGGCACTAAGGGCTCAACAACAATGGAATTTTATTGGGCTTGAGTTGGCTATTTCCCTTCCTAGGTAGAGTATATGATTGAAAAAATAAGGATAAAATAAATGACGTGTAAGGGCTAATACCTAATACTATGGATCCACACTTTAAAGGTGGTTGGGGCTTGGGTGATAAACTGGGTGATCCTTTGTCTCTACCAGCGTCACTTACTACTAATGTTACCTAATGCTTATGTTTTTTCTCTTTTTGCCCTTGGACCTTTATAGTATATTTAAATTTTGGGATTTTTTAAAGATTTTTTTAACTAAAAAGTAGTTATTCTAACATAAATTAGTTTTTTATGTAATCGGTAGATATGGGCTCGCCTGATTACTTAGAGGAATAGAGGGCTTCACATTTTTAATGATAATTTAATATATAAATATTTTAATTTTTTCAGAACTTGTCTCTAATTAAATATTTATTTATGTGTTGGTAAATTTAATAATAGAATTTGATGTTTTCTATAGTTTGGATTATATTTTTATTTCTATATATTTTTGAATATGTTTTGAGGTTTTATGTTAAAAGGTGTTTCTATAATGATATTTGAAGGGTGGTGGAAGGCTTTTAGTAACTTCTTAGGTATATCTATGCTAGTATTCACATGGGTGAGTAAATATTGTAATAGTTATATAAAAATAAATAATTGTGTGAGTTGATAAATCACATAGATAGGTGTGTGAGAGAGAATAAAGGGATAAGATAGAAGTATTGGGAGAGATTTATGAATTTGAAGAATTGCCTTGACTCTTATCCTGTAGGAGCTCGTAGAGCTATTTATATTATTTTCCTCCATTATTTTAATCAATTATTTTTTATGTGTTAAATTTGTAAAAATCAAAACCAGATTTATTAGAACCGAAGTTTTATACATATATATATATATATATATATATATATATATATATATATAGAGAGAGAGAGAGAGAGAGAGAGAGAGAGAGAGAGAGAGAGAGAGAGAGAGAGAGAGAGAGAGAGAGAGAGAGAGAGAGAGAGAGATTCATATACTCACTCAAGCAATTGATCCAAAGGTGTATATTATGTTGGAAGGGATGTTATTTTCCATTTTGGTAAAGCAAGGTTTTTTAAAGCGAAAGAGGGTAAATATGCAATTGTACCTAACTTAAAACCATGATCACTGACCCATTTGACCTTTTTTTCACAAAGTGTTATGCAACAATAATCTTATATTTCTAGTGGAGTGATGGTGTAAATTGAGGTTATGTGTTCCTTCATATGGGGTGACAATTCAATGTGCAAGTCTCCTTGTTTCCTAGTAAACTTGAGCAATGACAAAGTGATAGGGAAGCACAATGCTATACAAATCATGCAAGTGGTGAAAGATTTCAAGGTGAGATTGAGAATAATGTAAGAAGAGAGGAAAACACACACACACACACACACACACAGAGAGAGAGAGAGAGAGAGAGAGAGAGAGAGAGAGAGAGAGAGAGAGAGAGAGAGAGAGAGAGAGAGAGAGAGAGAGAGAGAGAGCAACATATTAGAGTCTCAGGGCTCCCAAAGTCTCCATTTGATTTTTTTGTTCATTGTGTACTGAGCAACTGTGGGACTTTATACATTGCTCTGTCAATTCAATTAAGATTCAGGTGGTTGAGATATTAACACATGTATGTCTCTTGGCCTAAGTTGATGAATTGTGTTTGGTAACACGTGACTCTTCATTCATTGTGCTCTTCCCATGATCAATAATACTATTCCAAGTGTAACCTTTAAATTGGATCAGGGCCACAGTGTATAGTCCTCCCAGAGTTCCCAAATTTACTATAGTTTTGAAAGGCTTTGCAAGACCACAAGAGTACGTGAAAGATGACAATTGGCACATTTTAATTTGCCTCGACTCCTAGAATGTACAGTCTTCATGGATACCTTCAATCTCTAGTTTGAAGTCCATGACCACAAAAGTAAGAGAAATTGCATGTGAATAAATAATATAAAAAATTAACTATTAGAACTTACAAAGAAAATTAAATAAAGAATTTTAAAATGATCCCAAAACAAACATGTTGTGGTTAGTTAATAGTTACATGTTCTCGGAATGGGTTTTCAATAAAATGGTTTTTGGAAGGTTACATAGATCCAAAAACTTCACTAAGTAAATATAGATTACGTTCATTATCACCTACATAACACATTCAAAACAACTTGTTAAAAAACTTGGATAAATAATTAGCCCAAAATTACAAATAATAATTATTCCAATGAAAAATTGCATAACTTTTTTTATCTAAAATGTTTTGGGGACATAAATAGTAAATATCAAAAGTGGAAATAACTTCGTGAATGCAAAAACTTACAATATCATTTGAAAAGTCCTCTTACTAAAATCCTTTTTAAATATAAATATAATATGTTATTTGCACCTTAAAAATAAAGAACAATCAAAAGACAATTTTCATTGATTTCACTAAAGTTTACATATGATTTTTAGACAATTTGGGTCTTCAATTCTTTAAAAAGAAATGGTGTGCCGATCACAACAAAGCTTGTTTTTTTTTATGTATGTATCAAGGTCAATGTAGACACTAATATCGTGTCAACCCCCCCTTGGTCCCATTCTAAAATGTTAACACTCCTAACTCACACTTGCACACCTTATTAATTTAAAAACTACTTATTTTAAATTAATTACCTCACCTTGGACACCTCACCTAGACACCTCACCCTAAGACCATTTCTTAGCCTATGAGTCAACCTGAGACTAGGTCCTCCAAATCCTAACTACCCATGACCTATTCTCACTCCATCTTAACTCCTTAACCAACTCTCGTGCCTCATAAGCTCTTGTTTTGACTGTTCTCCAACGGAAAAGGCACTTGGCAGGTGGAGAAATGGGCAAAGAGCTAAAAATAGCCCTTTTACCTATTCTCTCACCATCGATGTTGGTCAACACACAGCCGACATCGACAGTTCTACGCTGACGCCAGCGGGATCACCGACATTAGTTACATAAGCCAAGCTCTAACATTGAGCTACCACCACCATTTTGCACATTCGCATGCACACTTTGAGATTTCAAGCACCAGAACTCGACTATCATTCTCCTGACTATCGAAGCTCTACACAAATCATTCCAGAGATTGGATTGAAAGATTGTAATAGGACCTCGAGCTACTGAATTGAAGAAATCCATGTTCACTTTATTGGCTCACAACACCAGTCACATCAGCCACAACGGGAATCACTATTATGACACCTCTGGTTCTTCACCCTTTAAAGCTAAGTACTTTGGTTTTCATTTCAGTGTTTTAGAATATATTGTCAATTAGTTTTCATTTATATTTATTAATATTGTCAAGAGGCCCAACTTCTTTCGTGGAGGGGCTAAAAGGCCTTCCCCTTTTCACACCAATCTTTCACCTATACCCTTCCTCAGACCTCATTCACCTTCCCGCAACCCTGCACCAATCTCTAAACTTCTAGAAACCCCTCTGTCTATCTTAGAAATACTCTAAAATCCATCCAAGCCCGACAACACCAACCGACATTGGCAACCCAACCGACTTCAGCACCATTTACCCGACCGACCTCAATAGACCCACCAACGCTGACGATTGTGTTCTGAACCAGCAAACCAGAAAGCCATCCAAACAGCCCATCTAGACCAAACAGAACCTTCAACTAGCCTTTTATAGCATTCTGAGATACACAGACTGCAAGGAACAGGTACACACCATCTACTATTCTATTTCTTTAGTCATTTATCATTTCTTCCTTTATTATACTTTTATCTTTAAACAGTGGATTGTCATCCCCGAAGGAGCTTCACACTTTCGAGACCGAGCACATAGCTTGGCAGTCCACCATATCCTCTTCTAACATCTTTCTTGTTTAAGTTTCATTCTTACTACAGGTGTTTCCTCCACAGCCAAAGAGAAGCTCCCATAAGGCTTGGATACGGTGCGTACTAAATCCGAGTAACATCAAACCCATAACTTATTAACCTTAGTTTCTTTCTCATTTGAATGCAATTAGTGAAAATGTAGAGAAACATTCTGGCATGCCCGGTGGGACCCTTGGAGTTTTCCTTGGGTTCATTCTTCTTCTTCTTAAATCAAATTTTCATGTAGATGCATTAGAAAAATATTCACTTCTTGCATCCCTTCTTCTTTGCCTATCTTTTTGTTTCAAAAGGAAATCATTAGCAGAGGTTAAAAAGAACATCTCTTTTTATTCTTGTTACGTCTTGCATGCATCATAGATTAGTGAAAAACTCATACTCTTTACCTCCTCTCCATTTGTTTGCATTTGAATAACATATTTTGACTTGGGTTAAAAACTACTGCATTTCATTCTTGCTTGGATGCACACTTAGCCCACTGAGTAATTAAAGCATTATGAATGAATCCTAGTGCACAAATGTGACACAACCAAACCACAATCACTTCAAATCAAACACGTAAACTTACTTGAGACAAGGCCCGTCTAGGATTTCATCACCTAGCAGATACCTTACCCCACTCGACAATCCTACTTAGATTTCACCACCAAGAGGAGGACCCACTCTATTCTCTGGCAGAGTATAAACTATAGGGAAGGTATATTATGGCTAAGCGGCCCAGCTCGGCTCTAGGTTCGTGAAGTGAAGGGAGCAAGCCCCAGCACCAGGCCATGTACTGACCCTAACACAGATATCTTTGAGCATCATAACACAACCTAAATCTAGCCATAGATTTCCTCTCTAAGAACTATTCTACAAGCCCAACTCCCAACACATTCTTTTAAGGCATAAGCCACCATGACTTTAAAACTCATTCCTATGAATCTAACGTTTTAGAGGTTGCTTGCCTAATCATCTATTCTGTTAATTTTATCTGAATGTTTGAGATGGTAAGGTTGTACCATTCTAAAGTCCAAAACAACTCAGAATATCTTCTTCCTCCAAAAACTATTAGTTTTCTATGTTTCTGGAATTACACAAAAACTGACATCGATTTCTCCACCGATGTTGGCAATCAAACCTTCACCGATATCGGTTGAACAACTGACATCGATCACTGTTAATATAAAAAAAATTCCAAACAGCAAGCTTAAAACCCAAATTTCTTGTTGTTTAACACAAATTCTAGTTTTCTGAAACTAAAACACAGTTTTTGGAACCTGAACCCCTTTCACCTTGGATGGTCCTGACACGCAATCAAGCCAATTACTTGTTGACCGCGCGAGTCAACAGCCACTCCCACCTTCGCCCTTCGTGCCAAGTCATCTAATGGAGTATACTTCAGACACTGAGCATACTCTTATCCAACCTACCCCCGATCAACCTCCTATTATTCCCAAAGGGGATCAAGATTTTGAGAGATTCCTTGACCACAATGTCAAGGCTCTCCAACATTATCTCGCTAGAAGCCAAACACGAGATCCTTCGGGTAACCCTATTTATGGGATGCCAACTTCTTTGGTTGAAGTGACAATGATATCAATAGCATCTGCTACCCAACCTATGGTTACTCAGGCCACTACCTCGATTAGTAACCCAACCATGGCCAATGTTCAAGATTTGGCCTCCCCTTTAATCCTTTCTTGCCGTACCTCCATCGGGGTTTTTGTACCCCCTCAAATGCAAATAATTCATCCAAGTTCGACACCTTTCCAGAACTTGATTGTCTCTACCCCATCCACTCTCGTGCCTATAAACATGAGAGTGACCACCTATCCTTTCACTAATGTCGCCACCATTCAACCACCCTTGGTGACATCTAGTCAAGTTGTGCCCTCTAACTTCACGGCACAAGCCCCCTTGGCCTCGACATCGGCCCCTATGACAAACTATTAGTATGTTGCACCTACACAAATGCAACCAAGTTCATCATACACCCCTTCCAACACCTTCCAGGTACCCTATAACTTAAGGGGTGCCCCTCATGCCAATCCATCTACCGATCTAATTAAGATACTGATGGATAAGATGTCCAACCTTGAGACATCTATTTCAGGGTTGAGGAGTGTTCTTTCGTACGAACAAATCTGCAACAAACCTATCCACCCTTCAGTTCCTATTCAACCATACCCTAGCTAGTGGGAACTCCCAAAATTTACTCACTTTTAGAGTAAAGAGGACCCACAACAACATCTGTGAGCATTTCGACACGCTTGCTACCTCATAGGGCATGATGATGCATTATTGCTTTGCACATTCCCTATGTCACTTTTTGGCACCGCCCTTGACTGGTATAGCTCCATTACCAGTCATTCTCTCTTCACCTTCATTCAACTCACTCAGTTATTCCTCGATCACTTCTCAATCAATATTACCAAGAAGGTCTCCATCACAGACCTTTATTCCATTAGACAATTTGCGGATGAGTCAATAGCAGACTTCGTCGCCTGTTGGAGAGGTTTGATCAACCAACTTTCCTTCTCACTACCTCAACCTGAGCTCATTGATCTCTTTTCAAGAGCATGTGCCAAGCACATCTCGTCCACTCTATGGGTTCAAACTTTTCGCACATTCTATGAAGCTTTCACTATGGCCCAAAAGTTTGAACTCTGCACAATCAAAGAAGACAGGGTCAAATTGCGTAACAAAAATACCAAACCTAATGACCCTTCTTCTTCCAAATCTTCTTCTTCCCACTCCAAGTCCAAGTGATCGACGAACACTGTGGTCCTTAGGTCACCATCTTCTACCACAACCGACCAATATGAGCCAGCCACTTCACAAAACATCACTAGACAATTCCAACAACGATATGAACAGTGACAATACACTCCAATAAGAGAATTGTATGCTTCTGTATTGGATAAATTACTGAATTAGGGAGTCCTTAACCTCCCTCAAATCTAACCACCTATCCAATTTGATCCCTCACAAGCCATCCCTGCATGGTATAGGGAAAATGACTTTTGTAACTATCATCGTGTCAAGGGTCATGACATGGATAATTGCAAGACCCTAAAAAACATTATTCAAGACATGTTAGACAAAAGGGACCTTGTTTTGGATAACCCTAATGCGCCAACCAACCAAAACATGGATGTCTTTAGGCAACCATTTCCTAACCATCCCCCAAATCAGAATAAGGTTTAGACCATGGTCGATGACCCTCAAGAATGCAACATACGCACGGTCAACATAGTCTTTCCTTTCATTCCTATCCAACCTCTCCCATAATCTGAAGAGGTTGGTCAACCCAATTCTCCACCACGGGTAGAAGATCCTCTTTTACCCATACCACCCCCACGCAATGAAGAGCTCCCTTTGCCTCGCCCTCTTCCTTGCATGGATGAACCCATTTCACCTGTATCACCCCCACGACATCAAGCACCTCCTCTACCCATTCTTCTACCTCATGAGGATCTCGTTTTACCTATTCCTCTTGCCCCCACCTTCCCTCTTCTTCTACCATTGGAAGAGCATACCCTACGCCCTCATGTAAAAGGGGCCATCATCCCTCTACTTCACCCTTTACAGGAGCCTTCCTCTCCTATTTTTCCTCCACCGATGGAGGATAGTCCTCCATCCACCCCCCTTTCACGCAAAAGAGAGTCTACTTTGACCTCTCCCATATTGGAGGATTCTTTGATGGTACCAACGCCGGTGGCCCCGCCCTTATCCTTCTTATCACCAATGGAGGATCATACTTTTCATGCTCCTAGACCACACGTGGAAGGCATGAGCATCCCTGGCTCTATCCGCTTGAAGAGCCAAATTCTCTAATCCCTTCTCCGCCAAGAGAAGAACTTGCCACCTCACCCACTTCGGTAGAGGAAGATTCGATGATGGTTCTCTCTCGCCTTTGGCCCGTGATCGCTGCCTCCAACACATTTCCACTCTAGCAATCACCCAAATCCTCCAAAGGACCGACTATAAGGCCTCACATGACGTCATCTAAACCCTTCTCTCGATTGGCAAAAAACTTAGAATTCCTTCATTCTAGGAACCTAGAGTATGAAGCATTATGGGAGCGACTTAGGGCTCCTAATCCTACACATCCTGCCTTGCCTTATACTACCAACCCTTTCATGATGATTTACCCCAAATTATCTGATGAGGATCAGGTTTCAACTTCTAAATCATCAGAAGCTCAGCCTTCCACGTCTGAATCCAAACCCTTGCAGGCGTCCACCATGCTGAAATAGATTAAATCTCTTAGTGTTCGCCCTGTGTCAAACCTCACTCACCCACAAGTGAAGTTAGATTTGAACCTCACCCTACACAATAGTGGTCCTCGCACCATACTAAATAAGGATGCTAAACCATGTCGGTCTACTCCTCCCCCACCTTCACCATTTCCCTCTATCTTGGGTCCACATCCTTCCACTTTAATGAGAGTGCTCGTTATTCCAACACCTCACAAAGACAAACTAACTCCATTACTCCCTCTACTCGTTAAAAACATATTTCTTCCAAGAAATTCAACATTTCTCATCAAGAAAGTGCCATCTACGTGTGTGGCCACACTACCAACCAAAAAGGTGGTATGAAAAACTCCCCCTACAACTCCTAAATAGAAGTTGTCAACCCCTACTGCAACAATGAGCACAAACCCATTACTGGGTTCTTATGCCTCACTATTACACTGATTGTTATAGTTTTCTAGCATCGTTCTCCCACTCATTAAGCCATACCGACCTCTCGGATCAAAACCATCTTGGTTCGATGACATTCAAATCTACTTGTATCATCGCACACTTGGGCATGATACTGAGAGTTGCTACACCCTTAAGGTTGTCATTCACCAACACCTGGAAAAGGACACCCTTCTCATTAAATATTATCTTGACCACCTTTGTCACAAACTATCGACACCATCCCATGCCTCCCAAACCTCCTCACTTGAATCGGGATCCCAACGTGAGATTATGGTCCCTCTACCACCTTCTCCCCCTTTATTCAAAATCAACACTATTAATGTGGCCACCAGGTCCCAAACCCTAAAGGATAAAGGAAAAGAGCAAGTTTCTACCCCTTGGACATATCTATTTGCCAAGCCCCCTCCACCACCAAAGCCCAAGAATTCTATCTTGGGCACATTTCAACCAACATCTTCGGGGGCAATTCGCGACTCCATGGTGAAACAACTTCACCAAACTCCTGTGAAGATGTCTTTTAATGATCTAACATCGCCAAGCCTTGATCAAAGCTTTACAGGCAGTGGAAGTCCAACCTGAAGACCCCCAACCATTGGCTGCTTTAGTCAAATCGTTACCCACCGTTGCCTCTGTCACCTTCAGTGATTCTGAGATTCCTACCTACAACCTGGAAGATCAAGATGCCGCCCTCTTTATCATAGCTTACATTGATCAAACTCACATTAAGTGGGTTATGATTTATGGAGGTGCTAGCATCAACATCATTTCTACCCATGCATATGATCATCTAGCCCTTTTGAAAAATTGCATGTCAAAAACTGACGCAATTCTTTGTTTATTCAACGATGCCACCGCCACTACTGTTGGCACTGTGATCTTGCATGTTCATGTTGGCCCACGTACAATTTCAGAACTCTTCTATATCATTGAGGGGGAGTTCTAATATAACATGCTATCATGACGACCTTGGATACGTGCCATGACCTATGTCGCTTCCACGTTGCATCATTGTGTCAAGTTTGAACATGAGGCGCAGGTTCATGTCATTGTTGCTGACCCTTCCCCCTTTAAAACATGTAACATGACCTACTGACCTAATGATGTTCTCATCCCTTTGAAAACATCCACCCAAACACCACCTCTACCCGTGGAAGCCTCGACAAGCTTGCAGACACCGGCCACATCTACACTTACTCCTCAAGTAACCATGAAAGATCTTATGGAAGATACCTTCCAGCGCTTTTCACTTGGGGAGTATTGTTTGCTTACCCTTGACATGTTCCAAACTTTGTAGGAATATGGAAAACTTCATCACCACCCTAACTACGACCATCGCATCAAAATGGTCATCCCATATGGTCCTCCTGATCTCCAAACTAATCTTACCTATGGAGGGCTAGATCAAGCTCCTACTATTGGAAATCCTCTCTCATCACCCCAACTATTCACTTGTAATTTCTCCTTCCTCGGCAACCCTTACTTTGCTCACACCTATTTTCATAGGTGTGCATGGAAGGGTTTTGGCTTTGGGCATTATGAACAAGGTCCCCATAAGCCCATTGAGCCTCCAAATGATGAGGTAATCAAAAATGCCAAGAAATGACATGGCATGGGTTTTGAAGAACCTACAAAACCCTCTAAGATACCTCGCCATGAAACTATCATATAGAATTATCCTCCAACCTCGCCAATTCCCCCACCCTCACCTATGGATTTAGTGGTCTCCATCGCTCCTAGTTTTTTTTCATAAACGCCATTCACTTGGAACCCCTGACCTATCAACTAGGTGAGGCATCAAAGTCTCTTCTCTTTTATCCAGACATGATAGGCGATGAATCTTATAGCATCAACACTGTCCAATGCCTAGACAATGACGCCATACTCACCTACATGGGTGCGGATGACTCCTTCATACAATGATCACTTCCTTTGGAAACACAGGTTATGTTAAACGAATCAACTGTTGACATTAATCTCCCATCTTTCGATGTTCCTCACATTTTAAAGATTGGTCAATCTTTAGATGCCCAGGAACAAATCAACTATACCACATTCCTTACAGATCATAACAAAGCCTTTGCTTGGTCCTATAGCGATATTCTCAGTATTGACCCTGACATTGTTATCCACAAAATCGTCATGAACCGTGAAGCTAAGCCTGTCAAGCAAAAGCTTCGCATGATGCATCCTCACATCGCACTCCTTGTCAAAGAGGAGCTTCAATGTCTTCTCTCCGTCTCATTTATCCTACCCATTGATTATCCACAATGGGTGTCAAACATTGTCCCTGTCACAAAAGCAACAGGGGGAATTCGAATTTGTACTGACTATTGCGACCTCAACCTAGCTTGCCTAAAGGATGGCTTTCCTTTGCCAAACATCAACCAACTTGTTGATCTTATGACTGGTCATGAGATGCTATCCCTCATGAACGGGTTGTTAGGATATAACCAAATCTTAATTACCGCAAAAGATCAACATAAAACCACCTTCATCACCCCGTGGGGGACATTCTACTATAGGATCATGCCTTTTGGCTTAAAAAATACAAGCGCTACATACCAATGCGCCATGACTTATATCTTTCATGATCTCCTCCACAAAATCATGGAGGACTATGTGGATGACCTGCTGGGGAAATCCAAACTTCACCATGACCACCTAACCATTCTCAAAATAATATTCACTCGCCTAATATAATATAACGTTTGACTCAACCCCAAGAAATGCATCTTTGGGGTTATCTTAGGGAAGATTTTGGGTTTCATCATTTTTCTTTGTGGCATTGAGGTAGATCTAGCTAAGATTCGAGCCATACTCGAGATGCCCCCACCAAATAACCTAAAACAACTTCACAACCTGCAAGGGTAGCTTTAATCTATTTGTCGCTTCATCTCGCAGCTATCTGACCGATGCCAACCCTTCCATCACCTCCTCAAGAAGGATGTCTCCTTTAATTGGAATAAGGATTGCCAAGAGGCTTTTGAGTCTCTTAACTGCTATCTTGTCTCTCCATAAGTCCTTATTCAACCTAAAGACGACCAACCCTTCTATCTTTACATTTTGGCAATAGCTCATTCCTTAGGTGCCATGATTGCACATCGAGATGAATAACATCGTGAGCAAGCGGTTTATTATATAATTCGAACACTCATTGACTACGAAACTCGGTATACTCATACCAAAAAACTTTGCTTGGCATTAGTCTTTGCCACCTCCAAACTCCACCAGTATCTCCTCAACCACAAGACTTATGTCATTACTCACACCAACCCTCTCAAATACATGCATTCCAATCCATACCAAAACCAACGTATGGCTCGATGGCTCAAGCTTCTCGCTGAGTTCGATTTGGAATTCATTCAACAAAAATCTATAAAGGGGTAAACGATCATTGACTAACTAGCAGATGCACCTTTAATTGATAACCAACCCTCTAACTATGAATTTCTTGATGAGTCTCTCGCCATGCTATCCACCGATGATATCCCCTATCAAATTATAATTTTCTTTGATGGATCTAAATGTCAACTCGATGGGGGTGTGGGGTCATTCTCATCCCTCACAAGGGCAAGCCCATGCCTCTATCCTTCAAACTTGACTTCGAATGCACCAATAACATAGCTGAGTATGAAGCCTTAATTTTGGGGCTTCAAACTACCATTTTCTTGGGCATTAAGACAATCAATATCTTTGGCAACTCACAACTAGTCGTTAATCAGATTAACAGTTCCTATCTTTGTAAAAATGAAGTTTTGCAATGATATAAACACCGTGTTGACACATTGTTAGGGTCTTTCAATCATTATCTCTTGCAAACTGTTCCTTGCTCTACGAATAAGTTTGCTGACACAATGGCCTCTCTCACCTCACACATCCTATCATCATTTGCTTCCTCGAGAATCTATGTCATGGTGCACCATTTGGCATTGCCCCCATATATCTCAATTGCCATCAACTTTGTTGGCAATATTGACTCTAGTCCACATGATGTTTGGTATAAACAACTTGTTGACTACTTGACTTATTCTATCATTCCTCCTGACCTCTCTAGCAATAGACGGTAGGCTTTCATCAAGAGTACTGCTCGATACAACATGCTAGGGGGTCTTCTCTACAAATGAGGTTTCAACGGCCTCCTCCGATGCCTAACCACCACTAAAACATCTCATGCCATCAAACAAGTCCATGATGGGATTTGTGGAGGACATTTCAGTGGTAATGTGGTTGCAAAGTGCATCCTATGCCTGGGCTATTATTGGCCCACTCTTAACCAAGACTGTAGTGACTATGTTTGGCATTGTATCGAATGCCACCAACATGCTAACCTACTTCACGTCCCTAGCCACGCTTTACAAGTTACTAAGGATTTCTGGCCCTTTTCATAATGGGGCTTAGATCTAATTGGTGAGATTAACCCTCATTCATCTCTCTGACATCAATCTATTATCACAACGACTAAATATTTCACTAAATGGGTGGAAGTTGTTCCCCTCATCTCCACTAAAGCTGACAAAATCATCGACTTCATTAACCACCACATCATCTGTTGTTTCAGTGTACCTCACAAGATAATCACCGATAATGGCAAATCTTTCAAAAACAAAACCATCCAAAAACTTTGTGACACTTTTGGCATCAAACTCAGCTTCTCCTCACCTTACTATCAACAAGCAAATGGACAAGCAGAAGCTTCTAACAAAATCCTAACTAAAATCCTAATGAAGGTGGTCAACGACACTAGAAGGGATTGGCACACTCACATTCCCTTCACTTTGTGGGCCTACTGCACTAGCATTCGAACCCCTATGGGTGCTACACCCTTCTCCTTAGTGTATGGAACCAAGGCCATCTTGCCTCTTGAAGTACAAATACCTTCTCTTCACATCTCCTTGCATGACATCCTCTCTAATGATGACTTTCGTCAAGATCGATTAACACAATTTGAGTTACTCGATGAATGTCATCTTGCCGCTCTTAATCATCTTCATATCTACCAAGATCGCATCAAGCGTGCCTACAAAAAAAATTGAAAGAACGAGATTTCAAAATTAGAGATCTCATCCTTAAAGAAAACCAACACGTGACCAATATGGAAAGAAGCAAACGCGGCAAGTTTGCTCCTAATTGGATTGGACCTTATATAATAATGCATAAGTATGGATCAGGAACTTATCATTTGTCTTCTCTTGAAGGCCGGCCAGAACCTGAGCCCATTAATGCCTTGCATCTGCGACCATTCTACTGTTAATCAAGTAATCATTCACTTGATGTTTAACTTGAGCTCGTCCCTTGAGCAACCCCGTCATCCTCATTCCTATTCCTTTCAACCCTTTTTCCCTACAAAAATTAGTTAACCCTTTTTTAAGCATTAATGCTTTGTCCTAATAAAAGGGAAACCCCTAAACCTCTATAGTCTAGTCCATGACTAAAAGTTTAGTTAACAAAAAAAACATAAAATTGGGATGCCTAACAAAATATTAAAAGGTCATAAAACTATAAATGTAGACTGCTCCCTCGAAGGACAGCTACATTATTGCTATAGTTAATAGACTGCTCTCTTAAAGGACAACTATTCAAAGGAATCAAAGCATACAAAGCAAAATATAGACCACTCCCTCAAAGGATGGCTATGCCCAAATTTTGCTACAAAAACAACACCCTCTTAGAAGCTCTCCACATTGATCAGCTTCACATGACCACAAAAATAAAACAACATCTCCAAGTAGACTTCCCGCATTGATTAGTCTACCAAAAAAAAACTGTCTGACAAACTATTAAGTCATGGACTTGCCTATAGTCGTTCTCAGGGTCACCTATAAAAGGGGAAAAGTTATCCCTACTAAAAAGGGTTATGTTATCCTCACATATCACATAATCATACCTATTACCCCAAAATACCCAAGGGATTTTGAGCTCACTTAATGTCAAGTGATTAGGGTACTTCTCTAACAAAAACCAATGGTCAACGACGTAATGCATGAGCAGGGCTTTTGTTTGCAAAAACCCTATCTATGCTATCATTATGGTCCTTATCAATGAAAGAGCAACGTGCCTTTCACTTCTTACACACCTTCATCACATGCCAGTTTATCTTTTAGGATGCAATGTCTTAAAATTATATGTTCGCATATTGTCATCTCATAATTTTCACTATAAAGTTATGAACCTAACATTCAACTCAATTTTATCATAAATAACATCACATGTTTCTGATAAAATACAACCCAAACATTTTCTAACCACTAACATAACATCATCATTTATTTAATGCAAATACCAATTTGTGTTATATAAATTATCATAGGCCATTCACATTAGTTTCTATGGAAAATAATACACATGGAAACTATCAACCAAACACAATTTATGTCAAGCATATACCATCACCAATATGGAAACCTGCTGAAGCATAAATAAACTCATTTCATTTTTAGCATACACCATCACCAATATGGAAACTTGCTAAGGATGAAAAACCACATAACCTATGTTATAGCATACACCATCACACAATATGGAAAATGCTATAACATCATCATACACTCATCATTTCAAGCATATACCATTAAACATATGGGAAATGCTAAAAACATTAATATAACCAAAACAACTAACGCAAAGTCACATCCATAACATGTCAATATCTGAAACATCTCATATATATATCTGTCAACTGAAGGTATACATCAAAAATATCTGAAATAGTACAATATATCTATGCCTCTCTCAAAATGTATGAACATCTCACGTCAATAGCATGCAAGCTAGTATATATATACACCTCAACTAACTACAAACACCTCAAGGTTGTGGTGGTGGTGGTCGCGAAGATGCTGACTCGTCTCCACCCTCTGACCATCACTGTCTTTGAGAATTGGAGACAGTGGCACACGACACAGATCTCTACTGAGTTCACATCTCAGAATATCATTGGATCTACAAAAATCCCTTGATGGCACCCTCATAATACGTGATCTCATCTAACATAGTATTGTACCTAGATATAGGTACAGTCTGCAGTGGACCCATTGATCCCGATGCCATGCCCTGTAGAGAACTCTGTGGCTGTGGTTGAGGTGGCTGCTCCACTCCCTGCTAAGGTGGCTACTGAACTGGTGGCTGCAGTGTCTGCAGTGGTGGTGGCTGAGCTGACTACTATGGTGGCAGCTGAATAGGGCCCTACCCTCCAAAACCCTGCCCTATCAATACCTGTGCATGGGCTGTAGACAACTACCCCTGTAATGTAGTAACCTGCCCTGTTAGGGCAACCACCTGCACTGTCAAAAGAGTCACATATCCCTGAAGCACTACCGCCTGTGCTCGTGATGCATCTCTCACCTGAATGGCGGCATCCCTCTCTCTACTGACTACCTATAGATTGGGAGGTGGTCCCCTCTAAATTACAGCATAGTGCCCTGCCCACCAAGCCACGTAGGCCATCGTACACCCCGAATCTACCACACCTAGATCTATAGGTATCTCTTCAAAATCTGGCCGCTCTATCCCCTCTAACAGTGGGAGGGGTACCTCAATATCATCGCATCTATACTATGGGAAAGTAGGTGGCACATCCTATAACAACCCATACTGGCACCGCACTCTCTCAACATGAACTCTCAAGCTCACCAGCTCGCCTGCCCCTCACCCATCACAGGCTTTAAACCCCCACTAGTTGCTCTGCCTGATCTCTAAATGTTGGATATGACAAGTACGGCCTCCAAATGATATTTTCTAGGATCAGGGAATCTAATACCCCCTATAATAGTCAATATCTCAGATGATGGCATCCACACGTGTCTGTGCCATGACTTCTCACCACCACTTGAAACCAACTCTGAAGCTAGCCTAAATCGTTACTGGGAGGCCAAGAGGTCGTGTAACCACGATATGCTTGTATGCCCAATAGTGCAAGAGGTGGCCCACACACAAGCTATACCGTTGTCACCAGCTGATCCCCCATAGCTCCCTGTATAACTATGCTAAAAATACTAGAGCCCATGCAAAAACTATCTGCTCCCTTAACATGTTTGCCAAAACCCCAGTCATCAAGATCAGAAATCTCCCTCCCTCTACATCAGGAAGGGCATATATAGTGATGTCGATCATCATCAGGATAGCTAATCGGTGCTCATCTTCATCAGCAACATAAATCAGCTCATAGGCAAAGCTCACCGAATGGTAGGTCACCTCAACAGTGTGCTCCCCAAACAATGTAACTATATGAATGTCATGCTTCTCTCTCGAGCATGCATATAAATCTACCCCGTGTATCGGTAATAACAAAATCTGATACATGTCCTCCACTATCATAGTCAACTCTCTAGTTGGCAGATGAAAGGTGTTGGTGGTATGATCCCACCGTTTGATCAATGCCACCATCAAACTGACATCCCTGATAACTCAACAATATCACCACAACCCACCGAGCCCTACAACGGCCATATGTGCCCACTCATCCCTTGTGATGTCTCGATGCGTTTGCGTCAATAATGTCGGGAGATGATCTTGCAGCGTCAATGTCTACCTAGCCTGCATCCAACCAACACACACACGATAATGTTAGCAATCATTACACAAACAACTAACAACCTCTTTGACTCTTCTTCCCTTTTGGGAGAACTACATTGGTCTAAGGCCCTTAAAACAGGGGCTATGTAGGCAACACTCAGTTGACATGGAGTCTTCTGAGGTTAGCTTGGCCATTCATTCGTTCATCTACCTAATGGACCAACTATCTAAACCCTAGGCTCGCTGCCTACCCTGAACCCTAGGCTCACCGCCTATCCTAAACTACCTCATTTTTAGTCTTTTTAACCATCTAATCTTTAACCATGACCTAACCTAGTCAAACCTAATCCATGACCTACCCTCTACTTTCCCTTTTTGGGAGAACTACATCAGCCTGAGGCCTCTCGCATGGGCTATGCAGGCAGCAATCAATTGACATAGGGTCTTCTGGGGTTAGCTCGACTCAATCACCACGTAATCACCGCGATTAACTTACACTTTCCCATCAAACCAACTTATATGCTCATCACCACACTCAGGAGTGCATTGGCATTACTTAGGCCCTCCAGATTATCATTTTCAACCTTTCCAAGGCCTAAACAACCTTCAATAGGCAATCGACATCAGTCAGGGTGCTGACGATGGCTCTATCCTAACCAACATCAGCATCATAATGACTGACATCAATCACTTTGTCGGCTGACGTCGATGACTGGTTCGGCCTAGAACCGAATGGGGCGAGCCCTAAAATTTAGGGCTTCCCCATTTCACCCCCCAAAAACCTCCAAAACACTCCTAAAGCTATCTAAAGTACCCTACCTAACCTACCAACCCTTCTAATAGACCTCCCCCCCCGATCTATCGCTAAAAACTCAAAAAATAACAAAAATAACATCAAATTTAAAACCACTCAAAATTCAAGCAACACACCCTACGTCATCTCATCATCGCCATTGAGGTGGTATAACGAGTGTCAGTGGTGGTGTTCCTCCTGCAGGGCCTCCTCTGACGTCTGCCATCTCCATCTACCTCATCTCCTCAATCCAATCACCGGTGGCCCACAATGCTCCCAAATAATCACCAACACTCCAACAATCACCCGCACTCCTCACCACTCACACCCTGACACCTAGCACTACTGACACAGACAAATTTGAGGTCTCTATCACTCAAAAAATTAGAGCTCTCTTTTTCAACACTTCAAAAGTCATAAATGACTTTTGGTAGGCCGCCAATTTGCTTTTGTCGGGTTTGTTAGGCCATCGACATTGGCAAATTTGTGCCCTAGGCCACCGACATTGGCCGATATTATACTGACATTGGCAAAATAATGCCTTTCTACTTACCGACATCAATGGCATAACCAACGTCGATGACTTAAAAACATAGGTCTTCTCTAAAACTGCCCAAAATCATGACCAAACAACCAGTCCTGACACTGTAGAAGTCACCTTAGACTTCTCATGGGGCACATTGGAGATCATATACATTTCCCTAACCACAACAAACAACACTCGAGATCACTTATATCTCACCCTGACTCGACAAACGACCTCAGAGATCGCGACTATCTCCTCAGACCACGACCATTTTTGAGACAACTTTGCCTTGTCACGAATAGTTAGCAAATTGTATGCGCCCCTCACACCTATTGTCAGATCGCGACCAAGTTGATCCCCGATATCTGTGACATTTTCATGTTTTCTAGGAGCACTTCCTAGCCCGAATACTTGGAACACAATGCCCATTAGAGCTACAGCTTTGATCATTTTAACCCAATCAGCTACCACTAATAAGCTAGAGGCTGGTTACTTCAATTTTAGTCCCCCTCAACCATTGGAGCTATAGCTTTGATCATTTTAACTCAATCAGCTACCACTAATAGCTGGGGAATGATTACTTTGATTTTAGTCCTCCTCGACCTTGCTTGTGACAATTTGACTTGCCTATCAAGTGAAGTGGTATACGCACAATCTTAACTATTGCAGCATTCACACTCCAACCTCACCCTACCCATCCACTGCCTATCAAATCGGCACTCGATTTTGGATTACCTTCTCTCGATTCTCGCTTTGAGGGGGAATGCCTCACCCCATACCTGGGGCAACCTACATCTATTTTTGTCTTGTAGTTTGTCAGAACAAATCACAAGCCAAAAAGGGGTAAATGTAGACACCAATATCGTGTCAACCCCCCTTGGTCCCCTTCTAAAATGTTAACACTCCTAAATCACACTTGCACACCTTATTAATTTAAAAACTACTTATTTTAAATTAATTACCTCACCTTGGACACCTCACCTAGACACCTCACCCTAAGACCGTTTCTTAGCCTATGAGTCAGCGTGAGACTAGGTCCTCCAAATCCTAACTACCCATGACCTATTCTCACTCCTTCTTAACTCCTTAACCAACTCTCATGCCTCATAAGCCCTTGTTTTGACCATTCTCCAATGGAAAAGACACTTGGCGGGTGGAGAAATGGGCAAAGAGATAACAATAGCCCTTTTACCTATTCTCTCTCCACCAACGATGGTCAACCCATGGCTGACGTCGGCGATTCTACGCCGACGTCAGTGGGATCACTGACGTCAGTGGGATCGCCGACATAGGTTACATAAGCCAAGCCCTAACATTGAGCTACCCCTGCCATTTCACAGATTGTCACTCACACTAAGATTTCAAGCACCAGAACTTGACTATCGTTCTCTTAGCTACCGAATCTTTGCACAAATCATTCTAGAGATTGGATTGAAAGATTGTACAAGGACCTTGAGCTACTGAATTGAAGAAATCTGTGTTCGCTTCATTGTCTCACAACACTAGTCACGTCAACCACAACGGGAATCACTATTCTAACACCTCTAGTTCTTCAACCTTAAAAGCTAAGTACTCTGGTTTTCATTTTAGTGTTTTAGAATATATTATCAATTAGTTTTCATTGATATTTCTAAATACTGTCAAGAGGCCCAACTTCTTCCGTGGAGGGGCTGAAAGGCCTTCCCCTTGTTCTCACCCCCTTTTCACACCAATCCTTCACCTATACCCTTCCTTAGACCTCATTCACCTTCCCGCAACCCTGCACCAATCTCTGAACTTCCAGAAACCCCTCTATCTATTCAACTAACATCGGCACCATTTAAACAGCTGACCTCGACAGGACCACTGACGCCGGTGACTGTGTTCTAAACTAGCAAACTAGAAAGCCATCCAAATAGCCCATCTAGACCAGACAAAACCTTCAACCAGCTTTCTGTAGCATTCTGAGATACACAGACTACAAGGAACAAGTACACACCATCTACTATTTTATTTCTTTAGTCATATCTCATTTCTTCCTTTATAATACTTTTATCTTTAAACAATGGACTGCCATCCCTGAAGGAGCTTCACGCTTCCCGGACCGAGCGCGTAGCTTGGCAGTCCACCATATCCTCTTCTAACATCTTTCTTGTTTAAGTTTCATTCTTACTGTAGGCGTTTCCTCCACAGCCAAAGAGGAGCTCCCACAAGGCTTGGATACGGTGTGCACTAAATCCGGGTAACATCAAACCCATAACTTCTTAACCTTAGTTTCTTTCTCATTTGAATGCAATTAATGAAAATCTAGAGAAACAATCAACAAGTTGGAAATATATGATTATAAAAATTAAGAGAGAAAAATAAATAAAGAATTTTAAAATGATCTTAAAAAACACATGTAATTATTTAATAGCCACAAATTCTCAAGATAAGTTTTCAATAAAATGGTTTCCAAAAAGTTACATAGATCCAAAGCTTCACTAAGTGGATATAAATTGCATCCATTGTCACTTACATAACACATTCAAAACAACTCGCTAAAAATCTTGGATAAATAATTAACACAAAATTATAAATAGTAATTATCCCAATGAAAAAGTACATGGCCTTTTTTATTGCAATGTTTTGGGGACTTAAAAATGTGAATACCGAAAGTGGAAATAACTTCATGAATGCAAAAAACTTGCTTTAAGTTCATGAAATTTCCTTTTACTAAAGTCCTTTTAAATATAATGTGATATTTGCACTTTCAAAGAAAATGGACGTCAAAAAAAAAATTCAATTGATTTTACCAAAGTTTACATATGATTTTTAGATAATTTGGATCTGCAGTAATTTAAAAAGAAATGGTGGTGTGTCAATCATGACCAGGCTCATTTTCTATGGTGTATGGATCAAGGACTGTAAGTTGGAAATAAACTTTTTCATATGAATATACACCTTTTTTCAATTATTTCATCTAGAGTATTTTTTGTAAAAAATAGTGTTCTTAGAGGATTCGACCATGTTACATGTACATTATAATCAAATATGACATATATTTTGTTTTAAGATTCTTTTGTAATTGTGAAAAGAAAATAATCATATTATTTTTAATCATATAGTTATGGATAGTTGTTTTCCTATTACTAACAAAATTCAAGTCATTTCAAAGGTCATGTTACATATTCAAGTTTAAGTACAAGAGATATTTATAGAGTTGGAGCACCTTTAGACTTTATTAGACAATCCGGGACGTACCCCTTGCACAATATCTCAATTCTCCTCACCAAAGGTTTGTGTTGCGACAATTTTGGAGGTGAGGGAGAGCACTATTCATGTAACAGGGGCCAAAGTGGTTCTCTATAGTCGTAACGACACTCACTTGTCCATAGCAATCATAGTGGTGGGTTTGCAAACACTGGGAGATTGAGGGTTCCACAACAATGAAATTTTCCGTGGCTTGCATTGGTTATTTCTTTGTCTAGATAGGGGCCTATGAATGAAAATTTTAGGACTATAAAAATGACATGTGAGAGCCAGTACCTAATACTATGGATCCACACTTTAGGAGTGGGTAGGGCTTGGATGACACGCTAGATGATCCTTTGCCTCCGACAGCTTCACTTAGTGCTCTTGTCGCCTAGTGCTTATGTTTTTTTCTCTTTGTACCCTTGGGGATTTATATTATGTTTATAAAATTTGTTTAAGGAATTTTTAAGTGAAAAGTAGTTATTTTAAATTTAACTATTTATAAAATAAATTAGTGTTTTCTCAAATCTTCAATCAATTCAAAAGGAGTATAATGCCATACCACTCATTTTTTTACGAATTAACAGTCCATGATTTATATATTTAATAGAAATCACTTTTCAATCAAAAAAATCTAATCTTCTTTATTTTATGTCAAAATCTGATAATATATATTAATATTTTATTAAATTTATAAACCAAAGATACCAAATAATTTCACACTATTTACTCAATCAACAAAGATATGAATTTATTTCAAAAATATTTTTTTTATTCAAAGAGTGTGAATTACATAAAGAATTCAATGCTCATAAGAGCACCTAAAAGAGAGAAACAACTAGTAGAATTAAAAAAGCTACAATGCTGGCAGCAAATAGTGTCAACATAGACAGTAAAAAACATGATACATAGAAACATTACATCAATAGTCATAAGAGAAGCTACAAAAGATTCTTCAACTCCTGAGCAACACTGATCTTCTTGTTGCATTATAGCTAGTTTACTTGATATTTATGTTTAAGTAGTTTTTATTTTTTTTCAATGTGATCTAATTAACTACTAAAAACAAAGTATAAGTAGGGTTTTTAAGATTACCTCGAGATATGGATGGTTGGTTGCACACCGTTGTTCAAGTTTGATTATGAGAACTCCTCTTTGGCTGGGGAAGAATGACCTGCAATATACCACACTTAAACAAAAATATGATTAAAAGAGAGATAAGTGGGTTCCCTGGTTACTAACTAATCTTGAGAAGTGGTACGCTTTCTCAGATGGATGTCATCCCACTATTTAACATTCAAGTTTATAAATAAAAATGAAATTACAAAGATATAGATTACAAGATATAAATAATGTAAAATATAATTTGATAAAAATAAATGATTGTGGATTATTCAATATAACAGATAAAATATACAAGATAATAGATGCAAGTATAAACAACACCAACATACAACTAAATAAATATTAGATAAATGCAGACTATCTATGATTAAGAGATAAGATAAATGGATTATTCAAGGACAAGATGTATAAATGCTTTGCTAAGTTTCATGTATGAATATCAACATATTAGGAGAGATATTTAGAAAACAACAAACAATTTTAACAGATGCTGAAGATGCAAACAGAGTGTTTAAAAGGTATTTTTATAGTTTGACAGGAATTGACGTCAATCCTACATCAACATATTAGCAGAGATATTTAAAAAACAACATATAGTTTTAATAGATGTTAAAGATGCAAAACAGACTATTTAAAGGGTATTTTTATAGTTTGACAGGAATCAACAATGATCCTCCAGGATCGATGTCAATTCAGATGAATCAATGTTGATTTTGGGTAAAATTGTTAAACTATCAACATACTATAATGACGACCTATATTTTTAATAAAATGATAAAAACCGAATGTAAGACAGACACAGAAGACAATAAATTGGAAATGCAAATAAATTTAAAAATGATACTAACCTTTGATGCCTGAAAATGAACTTGGATAAGATGAGAGAGAAAATCCTTCAAAAAAGTTTGATAAGCTCTCCAACAAAAATTCCACAAGATAACAAGTTGTTGATAAAGTCCAAACGCAAGTTGCAATGAGATTTCAACAACATTTTAAGTTCCAAAAGTGCAATCGTGTTTCCTTCCCAAGCAATAGAGGTCTGTTGTATATAAATGGATTGACATCGATCTTAACCAATCGACGTTGATCATGGAGGATCGATGTCGATTTCCCAAATATGGGTGAAGCTGAACAAAAAGCTGTTCTAACGAGTTGGTATGGGGTAAAAAAGGGTTAAAATGACTTCTGAGGTTGTTCGAGTTGTTTTAACCATGGGATAAGTTTGTTAGGAGGTTGGGTAGATTTAGATTTTTATTTAATTTTTAGAATTTTGATTATTTAAAAGATTTTTGGTGATTAGGGATGGTAAATAGTAATTAATAATATTAATTACCATGGGTAAAAAGGGGTTATATACATGAAATAAACATTTAAGTATAAGAAACTAAATGTCCATAATTAAATGTACTTTAAGTTAGATTTTATGTATATACTTTTAAGATGTTTGAGAGTGGTTTGGGACCTCCAAGAGTTAAGATGCAAAATATAGATTTGTGGAGGTTTCTACCACATTTCAGACTTAGTTTATTTTAGGATTTCAGGGTATAGTGCAGATTTCTAGCGTCTACATTTAATTATTAAAGTAATAGCCTAAAAGATGGCAGAATAGGGTAAGGGTGCTAAATTCTGGCATCTAAAATTTAATTTTTTGAATCTAGACAACCATCGTTGTGTTCTTTAATTTTGCATGACATTGAGAGAAACAAGAAGCAACATAAAAGAATATATTAGAGTAAAGCCAAAGAATTATAAACTCCTGATGATCATAATGATAAAAAACTCTTTGCATATGTTCCCCCAAAGGTGCATCAAAATAACACGTCTAACACTATCAACAATAACATTATTATGTAATCCAACCCCTAAAAGAGCCCCTTTAAATTTAGGCTTATGCCCAAAAATAGCACGTAAATCACAAAACATTGAATTCCATTATTTTCTCACATGCGAACATCCCCAAAAAATATGCCTCATACTTTCATATTGATGACAAAACGGATAGTTGATAGGTTGGATCATAATACATTTTAACCTGTCCTCAATGGGCAGTTTGTAATGTAGTATCTTCCATGCTATCAACTGAGCATCAAAATCAGCTTTTGATTCCCATATTTGAGCTGTAATTTTTGTCCAATATTTTTCACTAAATTTGCAATGCCATTTACTATTCAAATGGGACTTCAAAGGCACTTTAGGGAGCAACTGTAAGTATATCTTCTTTAAAGAATAAAAAAGGAAAAGATAAGCCATCCACATCCAATCTTTAAAAAAAATACATTGAACAGGAGTACAAAGCTTCATAGATAATTCTGAAGGCACCAAAGACTGAAGAAATATCAAATATAGTTTATACTTATTTCTCAAACCGAAGTGGATTTTAATAGATTGTCATGGTAACTAGTTTAAAGTAGCAAAATCCCAAAGATATCCAAAACAACAAATTCCTTTTTAAAAAAGAAAATAAGACTGTTTAGGAAAGCTTAAGGCAAGGGGATGGCCCTGATAACGGACATGTTTGTTCCACCAAATGGAAGAAGTGAAAAAGTTGAACCCATGTTGAAACGAATCATCCTTCCATATTAAAAAATGACATGTATAGTGCCAGGTTTTCCAAATAGATTGTAAGGGTGGTGAAGCTTTCACAGAGAAGAATGAAGCATGGAGAATTTTGTCCAACCACCCTAATGACTGCCATTTGCCTTTTGTTGTAGCTAGACTAATTATATTCTATATAAGGATTTTCCATGGTTCATCACCTTTGACAGCTCTAACAATCCATTTGGCTGCTAGACAAACCCCTTATGTTTTTGGATCTATTAACCCCAAGTCACTTTTATTTTTAGGCTAAATACAATGAGTCCACTAAGTGGATATAAAACCAGCATTACCATCCCATTTAGCCTATAGAAATCGTCGAATAATTTTAATTAAGTCCTCATAACCTTTTTTTGAAGGCATCCAATAAGAAGAATAACAAACATGTGTAGTAAGAAAAATTGTGTTAACTACTTGGATCTTACCTGCCAAAGAGAGGAATTTATTTTCCCAACTAAATAATTTGTTCTTCACCCTGTTTAGGTACCAATTCCACATGTCAAAGAGAGAAATTGCACCAAATGGAATCCCAAGATACCTTTTAATCTCGCTATGTTTAATTTGTTTCCATTCATGAGGTATCAATTGAGAAACATGCCCTGATTGCATCATCAAAAATTCTATATTATAATGAGCAAGTTTAGATCTAGAAACTGAACAATACAATTCTAAAATCACCATCCTGTTATTAATGTCTTTTTTAGAATTTTGAAGGAATAATAAGCTCTCATCAACATAATGTGAATTGATTAAAACAACATTATGAGGGATAGAAATTTCGAAGATGAAATTCTTTTGATTGGCATAATGAAGCAGATAACCTAAAGCATCAGTTGTAAGGACATAAAGGAAAGGGGCTAAAGGGCATCCCTGTCAAATGGAACTCTACAAGGGAAAAGGTTTTGGCATCTTATTGTTAATCATAATCTAAGCGTTAGCAACATAAAATAATATTTGGACATGAGCTCGAATTTGAGGACCAAAACCCAACCATTGTAACATTTTAAGGATGAAACTCCAACGTATACGATCGTAAGCTTTATCAAAATTGACTTTAATTAAAATAGCATTTTGTCCCATTTGTTGATCCCATTCACATGTTTCCCATGCAAGAATAAGATTATCAAGGATATATCTTCCTACAAGAAATCTAGTTTGTTCAAGGCTTACAATTTCTTGCACAACTGGTTTAATCCTCATAGCCAAGGCTATTGTAATGATTTTATAAGTATTAAGTGAAGTGATAGGGCACCAACCAGATATAGTGTCTTTCTTTTACCCTTTAGGAAGGAGTTTAATTATGCCCCCATTAATGCTCAGTCCTAAAGATCTTGTCTTAAACGTCTCCAAGTAAAGGAAATAAAAATCTTCCTTAATAATATGCCACATAGCTTGATAGAATTCCATATGAAGCCCATCATAGCCTAGACTTTTGTCAGGAGCCATAGAAAAAGGGGCATTTTCCAATTCTTCTAAGGAAAGAATTCTATCTAAAAAATGACTATATTCAAGATCTATTTTGTTAGGAATATGCTCCCTAACAATATATTCAAGATCTTGTTGACTATCTTGCCATTGGTCATCCTTAAAAAGCTCCTCATTAAACCTTTTAAATAAGAAGCATATATCAGAAGGATGAGATTGAAGTACATCAAATTCATCCTTTATAGCACCAATTCTTTCCTTGTTGTGGTTGTAATTAAGGTAGTTAAAAAAGTAAGTAGTACCCTTGTTACCTTCTTTAATCCAATATAGTTTGGATCTAATTTTAGTCCCTTGTCCTTTATAATTATCAATTTTACGTAATTGAGATTCTATAACAGCGATGGAGGTTTGAAGTCTAATATTGTTAGGATCAACATTAAGTAATCTTCTATCATGAACGAGTTTCTCTTGGAGAGATTTTTCCCTTCGTTTAGACTTCCAATCCTTTTGTTCACTATATTGAGAAATCATTGTACACCACTAATCACTCCAAGAATCTCTTTCCTCTGGTTTGGGTATAGCAGTCCAAATTCCTTCAAGGGTAGCAGGACAAGCAGGGTTCTTTAAGTGGGAAATATTGAGTTTGAAAGGGAGGGAATTATCAATACCTGACTTTTGAGATATGAAAATGCTGCAAAAAATGGGATAATGATCTGAAATAGTGGTGGAATAGTCCCCCTGAACATAGACACCCTTCGAATCATGGACTAGTGGTAACATAGGACACAAAGATAAAACTTGTCCAACCTACTCAATTTTCTATCATCTCCCATCCTACAATTGGACCAGGTAAACCAGTTTTTGGCATGGCTAGTGAATTTGTCATGAATGGGGTCAACAACACCCATGGAGTTTTGACATAACAACCAGCTATCAAATTCTTCTTTATTAAGATTGAGTTGTTTAGGCCAGCGCCAATCTTGATAATGTTATACCATGTTAAAATCACTCCCTAGAATCCAATTTGTAGTAGGTAAATTATTGGACAGTCAATCCCAGAGTTCAGCTCGATCTGAGCTCTTTGGTAAGGTTAGGAGCATAAATAGAGTAGAATCCGATGCTGTCCATTGATAATAATGAGGGCCCAAACACAGCTATGTGAAGGGTCTTCACCCTTATCAATGATATGCTTAGAGATCCATGGCGAAAACCCAATAACAACTCCATCGCCACCATCTATATAAGATGAATGCAAAAATACAACATCTTTCCAAACATTCCGTAAGGACATGGTTACAAACTGAGCAAACAGGGAAGGCCAATCCTATGAGAAATAACTAGGTGCCAACTAGAATTCCATGGTGTAAAATGGAATAGAGGAGATTTTCTTGACTTGACTCAATGATGCAAGACCACACATAATAAAATATTTTTTTCAAAAAATTTCAATGGAATTGACTTTCTACTTGTCATTGAGAGCACTAACATGAAAGTGCTAAGGAGAAATAAGTCGATCACCTAGTTGCAGTTAGTACTAAGGGAATTACATCTCAATAGGCCATCACCAATGAATAAATATCCTATAAGGAGATTGAAATCCAATTTTTTGAATATATTCATCAATTATAGAGTTTTGAATTTCCAAGATAGATTCTTGGTCACCAACTTGTAAATTAAATTGAGCCTTGAGAACTTGAAAAGGAATCCAGTCCTTGGTTTATTTATGAAAGAGGTTAAAAATGACCTCGATGCCTTTTTTGAAAATATGAAGACTCTTGATCCAAGGCACAAAAGTGAATGGAACTTCATAAAGAGTAATCATATGAGACCACCATAAAGAGTGGGAGTTGAGAGATCCCAGAGATGAAACCATCTCCATCCCATCTTAAGTGTCTTTTGAGAAATTTTCAAGCCTTCCAAAGTCTCTTAGAGATAAATATGCCATCAATAACGATAGTGACCTGAGTGATTAGAAGTGTTTGGAAATTTAAACCTTTTAAGGATCTATCTCCCATAGGATTGCCTTGAGTGATGTAGTTTTGAAGCTTAATTTCATATAATTGATATCCTTCCAATGTTTAGATGATATTTTTAGCATATAAGGTATGGTCTTTGATTTTAATGTATGATATAAGGATTAAAGTCTTGTTGATTGATGCATGCTTATTGTAACCTAGTCATTACATTGAGGAAGTATTCTCCATAGCCATAGGGATAAGTGATAATTTGAATGTGAGTTTAATTTGTGTAACATAGGTGAACATAAATAAAGAGAGCCTTTTGAGTCCCATTTTGAGTCTTGTGTTTGAAAATAGTCTTGAGAGTAAAGGAAGTGTAACATTGCTTGGAGTATGGTAGAGATTGACTTTCACCTCTCATTCTCATCTCTATCAACAAATGTGAATGAAAAATCAATTGGATTGTACCTTTCTGGTTTCTTTCTAATTCAATATGAACTTCTTAAGACTAATGTCTAATATCCTTCTTATTTTGGTTCATCATCCCCTGGTACATCTAAATTTTTTTAGGAAACTCTTTTTTTAGTTCATCTTCTTTTGTTGATTCATTTTTAGATACATATCCTCTCTCCTCTAATTGGATTTTATTTTTCTTACTTTGGTTGTGCTTCTTGCTTTGGAACCCTTTAACTTATCTTAACATTCAATTACAATTTTAAACCATCTTCTTTATTTCTAGGTTCCAATGCTTGTATCTTTAAATACACTATTGCTATATCCAATAAACATATATGTAACCTATTTATAGTTTATATTAGGTTTTTATTTTAAATTATCATATTTATATAGCATCATAGTAAAAAAATCCTAAGATTTTATAGAGAAATTATTATCATTCCATGTTTCATGTTGATTTTTATTGATAAGAGATAATATATGCAATCATTTAATAAAATAAGAAGAAATCATTAATTTTTATGCCTATAACTTATTTTATAAGCTTTCACCACTTAAAATACTTTTGGTAATCATAAAAGTCTTCATCATTCTTTATGTAACTCCATTATATTTTGGTGTAATGGAGTTTTCTTTTGTATCACTATCTCACACTACTTACAAAACTGCTCAAATTCATTTGAGCAATACTCATTGCCATTATCACTTCTCAAAATATTTATCCTATTATCTATCTAGTATTATTTCAAGATATTTAAAATCCTTGAATTTATTAATACCTCTTATTTATTTTTAATACATTATACATAGGCTTTCCTCAAGTAATCATATATAAAATAAACACAATACAAAATTATTCCTAGTGAGACAACCTTCACAAATTCATACACATCACTATGTATTAATTATGAAATATTTTATGCTCCTATAACATTATTGGGAAATTTTAATTGAGTTTTATTACCATATACATAGATTTCATAGAAATCAAAATATAAAGGACAATCAATTCAGCCATACTTTTAGTTTGTAATTCTTTGAATGCCTTTCTCTCCAATATGTCTTAGCCTTTGATGCTAAATAATTATATTTTTTATATGTAATGTAAGGATTATATATAATTCATTATTTGTCTCAAGAAAAATAGATTTATTACATCTATCACCTATAATTCATTCCTCAAACTTGAACAACATTTTAGTAAAAATTCCTCTTTCCAATATCATCACTTCTCAAATAATTTTTATCTCTCCTTGTAAAATACTACCCAAACATCCAATCATTGATATTTCTTATGAAATCTTTTTTAAAGACAAACGTAGAATGTGTAAAACACTATATATGATTTTAAACCTTTTATTTGAGCATCAAATTAACTATTTCTAGTCATATGATCTTATGTGTTATTGTTTTTACTAACAAGACTTCACTACCATTAATATTTTCACATTCACAAATTCACTCACTATGAGGAATCATATGAAATGATGTACCCAATCAAATAAACCAAATATCATGGCATGCATGTCTATTTGAAGATACAAATAATATATTCCATGATCATTCAGTGGAGGTATTCATTTATATAGAGGAGGAATCATTAAGTGACTTATATATTTTAGAATATTTATATCCACACTCATTCCTAAGATGTCAAGTTTTACCATAGTTCCAAAATTTCCTCAGTGTTCTTATATTTTTAGATTTAACTCTAGAATTCAACTTATTATCTCCTAACTTATTTTCACTTCTCTCTTGCAAAAAAACTTTCAAAAACAAGGCATCCTTCATTTTTTAATCCTCTATAGAGTTTATTCTCATTCATTCAAATAACAAAGTTGTGATTACATCCTCAATAATTGATGTAGATGCAATACTATTAATGGTCATAATAACGTTATCCCATGGATAAGGCAAATAACATAACAAAGTAATCCACTTTTATTTTTCATCCATTTTAATCTCAAAAATTAATTGACTTACCACAGTGATAGAAAAAATCATACAAACTGTGACTAAATCACTACCATTCATCCCTAGGTAATACAACTTATTTCAAATAAAGAGTTTATTCATTAAAGACTTAGTTTTATATAAGTTCCTTTGCTTATCCCAAATTTTATTAGTAGTGTCTTCTCCAAATACATTTAACAACAATGAATCTGAAAGACATAGTCTCTGCTTAAACTATTTTCCTTCCTATATCCATATTTCCCCAATATTTTGGGTTGATACAAGTGGGTTGTGTCCCTAACATAGCACCCCACTAATATCTATCTATAATAATACCATCCACTTTGAGTTTTCATAAACTAAAATACTAGCCATTTAATTTTTTGATCTTTATCCCCATTCTTCCTATCATTTTTATTTAAATAGATTCTCACATGTAAAGCTAACATAAAATAACTAGTTTTTCACAAGGTCAAGATGCCCTAGATCTTAAAATAGACTGAACAAAGAGAAATAAATTGAAAATTTTATGGAAGAGAAGTAATTCTAATGTAATATAAAGGTACGATAAAAATCCAAAATGACAAAAACACATGATACACGATATTTTCACCTAGGAAAACAAAAACCCAGGATATCAAACTTCTTTCTTATTTCCTAAACTCAACTATTTATAGTATAATAATATATGTTCAGGTTATGCATTACCTTAAAGCACGTGCAAGAATTTTTCTACATATGAATAAGAAATCATTCAATTGGTTTTACATTACAATGGGTACCAAAATCATGGTCTTAGAAACCATCCATATAATACTAAGGGTATAAAATAGTGATTCAAAAAATATAGGCTAAACCCACCCAGAAAACATGGAAATCATTTAATCTAGATGAATTTTGTAGAATGTAAATCATCAAAGTATACAACACACTTATAATACTTTTGAGCCCTTTTGTATTGGATAGTCCAACCATTAAGGAATCAAAATTTTCACAATTTTGATAGGTTTTATTGAACTTGATCCCACAAAAAGGGTTTTTGTTAAAGTGGATATCACCAAAAATTTGATAGAATCTATGAATATGCAAGTGGATTCCCATCAGTTCTCATAGAAAGTCACTTACATAAACTTGATAAACACTCCCTTTCACTAATTAATTAGTTTGAGATTTTTTTGATGATATGGTTCCATGTTTGGCTTATAAATATAAGTCTTCATATCTATTTAAAGTATTCTAATGTCTCAATATTTCTATTGATTATGTGATGTTCCTTTTCACATTTTATTTATTTATTTTGATGACCTTTATATCTTCTAGATAAATATAATTTTTGGTCTTATCATAACACTTTTCTAAAGTTTATTTGACAACATGATTTAGTCTAATATACGTGTTATGCTCTACGAGTTGATTGTTAATAGATATTAATGATTCTTTGATGTACACTTTGTCAAAATCTCCACATTCTATAAAAAAATTATTTTATAAGTGTTTGGTTTGGCATATATTTTTTTAAATCAAGACCATTATCACTATCTTTAAATACATAAAGACCATGTTGATGTCGTGCCTCTCAAAAAACATAAAACTTATGTGACATTGCATACAAGTTCCACATAAGGTAGGAGGACCTTTCTAAATATATCATTCTTTTCCCAATTTATTATTTTTTCATTAAATTTTGTCTTATTTAAGGCTTTATTTATTATCCTCTATTATGACCCTTATGTTTAAACAACTTCCAAAGATGATTAAACTCTTGTTCTACATGTTATTCATCTGTTAGTCTAATGGCTCTGGTGCCTAGAGCAATTAATTCACATTCCTTTTTTGTTTGATGATGATGATGATATATATGGACATATATATTTATGTTGGTGGTTTTTCCTAAAATATTTCATAGGAATTGAAACATCATCTTTCCTATCTAAAAACACATAAAATTTTGAAAGACTACCATTTTGTTATTGGCATCCATCATGAATTGGATGCACATAATCTTAAGATAAATTGTTATCGTCTACATATTTTTCCCATAATTTTATCATATATATAATCTTAAGATAAATAAAAAATGGAATAAACAAAACAAAATTGAATCCATAAAATAATTAAGGGGATAATAATAATAATAGCAGTAATAGTAATAGTAATAGTAATAGTAATAGTAATAGTAATAGTAATATTAACAGTAACAGTAACAGTAACAGTAACAGTAACAGTAACAGTAATAGTAACAGTAATAGTAACAGTAATAGTAACAATAACAGTAACAATAATAGTAACAGTAACGGTAACAATAATAGTAACAGTATTAGTATTAGTATTAGTATTAGTATTAGTATTAGTATTAGTAATAGTATTAGTAATAGTAATAGTAATAGTAATAGTAATAGTAATAGTAATAGTAATAGTAATAGTAATAGTAATAGTAATAGTAATAGTAATAGTAATAGTAATAGTAAGAGTAAGAGTAAGAGTAAGAGTAAGAGTAAGAGTAAGAGTAAGAGTAAGAGTAAGAGTAATAGTAAGAGTAACAGTAACAGTAACAGTAACAGTAACAGTAATAGTAACAGTAACAGTAGCAGTAACAGTAACAGTAACAATAATAGTAATAGTAATAGTAATATTAACAATAAAAGTAATAGTCATCTTGATTCACCTTCTACCCCTACTCTTGACACTTTAAACTTGTTAATAAACTCCTAAAACTTACATTTGAATGATGATTAGACCTCTTAGGTGTCTTGAAGCCCACTTGGCCTTATTATGCCTATTCGTGTTTGCAAGTGTCACTTCTCGATTTCACCCTTACCAATGAAATATCTCTCCATGGATGGAATATTTATATCATATCATACCTAAAAAAACTCATTTTGAGGCGTCAAACTCTCTCCAAGACTTCATCTTGTACCTAAAGCTCTCACTAGCATTCAATTCCAAGTAACACTAAAAACATGCAAACCTCCTTGTTTAGAATAATCTACATATTATCCTAGGGAAATACATATAATTTTTAGTACCTAGTATCCATTTACATCTATATTACAAATTTCACGATCAGAAAGTGAGTGTAAGTGTCCTTTTTCACATGATCTTTCTCCCTAATTAGGCCTCAATTAGGCCTCCATGCCTAAAAACCAAGTTTTGGCCCAAATTAACTCCTAAAAATGTGAAACTCAATAAAATATTTGTATTAAATTTACCCATCCCCTAACCATTATCCATTCCAAATTTATTCTTATGAGACCCTCTACAGATGGGTGAACCATGAAATGATCAAAACCCTAGACTAGGTGCTTGAACATGCTTCAAAGGTGATTGAAGTATTGTTTCAAGAATTTTATAGGATATAAATCTTGGAAATGGTTTTTTTTAAACCTAAAACATCATCATAAAAATTAATACCTTTAAATTGAGGTCTCTTAAAGTATTATTTAGGTTTGAGATAAGATTCTTGACTAACAAAATGATTTATTTCTCACCTTTTTGGCTAATTTGATGACATAGATGTCAAATATATAATTCTTAGATACCTTAAAATGTTTGTATATGATCATGTGACATATTATCATGCATGATAGGCCTTGATACCTGGTTTATATATCAATCCATACCCTTCATCCTCACACACAAGCCTACAACCAAAGCTTTTTAGCCCAATTCCATAAACCTATACCTTCACATGCCAATAATTACTTGATAATATGCTCACGATACTTGATAAGGTCACAAAATTCATTAAAAGGATAAACCAATCCATTTTAAGTCATTTAAAGGTGTTTTTATTCCATTGGGTCACTATGAGGGGTTTAGGAGGGTTTAAGGTGTGTCATGTTCTTAAAGATTGTTCATATAGGATAAAGCCTCTTTCCCTAAATTAATGAAATATGATGGAAGTTTATAAACCTATCCAACACCTCCAAACTAATTTTTATACCATGTATATTTTCAAGGAAGGTTTGAGCAACATTTGATGCCTCTTGGGTTGGCAGACTATGCATTTTTAAGGTCTAGGAGTGAGTTTTAGGCCTAAAGGTGGTGTCTAAAGTTTGTTTCAAGTAGAAAATGACATATTTAGGTATGTATCATTTCATGTGATTTTTTTCAACATTTTTCAACATTTTAACCCTTCATAAGGCCTAAACATGTATAGTCCTCTCATAAGGGTTTATTATCAACCCTACAAGACTAACCTTAGGGATCATTTTTGAGTTGTTTCTTCCTTCTCAATGACTCTAAAACCTATAAATTTACCTTGAAATATCTCATTCACATTTTTTATACCCTTCAATGATAATATGCTTCAAAAAATTCAATATTTTATAATGTTCTGAACACATCCTCCAATGGTCTTCAATGAATGTTTGGTTGCGCTCTTAAGAGCTCCCTATTTGCATGATTCTATCACTATTATACCCATGTCAACTTCTCTAAACTCTGATATTGGTATTCATAATATTTTTGGATTCCATAGATCTAGGTGGATCACCTTAACTTAGTTCTCATGTAAAAATATTACACATTTTCAAGTAGGCCTGACTGTAGTACCAAGAGTTTGTTGGCTGTAGGTGAATAGGCTATGTTTTTGAGTTTATGCCCTCTCTTCATGATCTTAGATAAATTTTAGACCCTTTAGTAGTATTTAAATTTACTCCCATGTGATTTATCCATTCTACAAATCCTTCAAATTTCAATCAAGTGGAAACCTCTCTTAAAAAAACTAGACAGTACTCAAGTTACATATGTTTTGCCATTATGTAGAAGATAGTGGATTGTGTTTAGATTTAAAATTGAAGATGGATTGTATTTATGGAACCTTTTTATTATATTCAAAACCTTCCTAGGTTCCATGTGATTTCACCTTGCCTTCCATAAACAACTTTATTTGCATTTTCACACACAAGCATGTGTGACTCTTTAGGCCTTCATTTTCTCCTTCTCTACCACATGTATTTCACTATAATCCAAGAGTATTCTCTATTTCTTCTATCATAATAATAAAAAAAATTATATCTTTATCCAATATCCCTCTTATTACTTTATGACCTTTGAATGCTCAATTTCCATATAATAATTACACATTCTCTTCATATATTGAATATAAACCTGGAGGTCTTCCATGGGGTCTATGGGTGTATGATTATATATCCATCAATTCATGTCCTGATCATTTATGATAAATTAGTGTATTATAGTTTTAAATGAATTTGATAAAGCATGGTAACTTTCTAGGGATGCATTGCAGACTACCCATTACATTAAGCCATCAACATAGAGCTCTCAAGAGATAGCAATTAACCAAAGTTTAAGTCACTATATCTAGGCATTATACCCCTTCAATCACATGAGTTTTATATTATAAATGATTCATAAAAAATATTGACCTATTTGAAACTATTTTTGTTCATTAGAACATTACTTGTATGGAAAACAACTCATAATCTTCATAAAACTAGTTTGTCACATACAAATAGTGAAAAGAAGTCTCATTTGTGCTAATATATGCATATGATTGATATGTCTGATGGATTTTACAACTATGATATTAATCTTTTATGGTTTATCTTCTCTCACCAAGTTCACAAGTGCAATCATGAAGACAAAACTGAGCTAGTGGGGATTTAAATCACCTTTTGATCCAGCAAGATCTTAGTGATTATTCATAGAGCTAGGGGATTCAATCTAAAAAATAATAGAATTTATTTAAAGTTTACTAAGACCCTACCCTCTACTTAAGATCTATGTTCATGATTCTCCTTGTGTTATATAGAATGAGTAAAATAAAACTACTTTTGGAGGTCTACCAAGGAGCTCAATGGAGGTTTGGATGTATTTGTTGCCTTCTCTATACCTATGAAAGCTTGAAACACGTGAATATGATGTGATGAAGAAAAAGAGACACTTTGAAGATGTTCTCACTTGTAAATTTATGTCCCAAGTCTATAAAAGTACCTATAATTACCTTATTTGGAATAAAGACTAAAATATTTTGATATACAGACAATTATTCTGACATCCTCTTAACTTTATTACATTCCAAACTCATTTTCAAGCCCATTCAAGTGAAATTATATGTGTATATCATCTGGACCATATTTGGAAGTGGTTCTAAACCTTTAAAAAGCATTTTTAAGTGAAAATAAATCTAGTGTATATTAGATGATCTCATGTAGATAAAGTATATCAATCCAAGACCCTCTAAGACTTCAAATGAATTATTCACAATTTGATTTAATATTCCATGAAAGAATAATACCTTGAGAAGGCTTAATTTAGCCACAATAAAAATCTAGGTTTCTCCAAAAATCTTAAACTTTTCTAAAGCACCTTAATTTTATCAAACAAGATTATAAGGCTTTAAACCAAGTAACAAGGTGAAAGGATTTACTAGATAGACCATATATCATATTCACACATCATGTCATACCCCTAGGATCCAATAGACTAACTTTGAAGGCATTATAAAGTTTGGTAAATACACTACCTTAAATAATGATAACAAGACTTTTTAAAATACCATTTAAGACCTCACAAGGCATGAAAAAGACTTATGAACAAGGTATGGAAGCATGCAAATCAATTTTTTTGTTATATGGGTTGAGATTTTGACCTGGGGGGTCAAAACTAGTGATTCACATGGGTAGCATGCCTACAAGTCTTACTAGATGAATAGCCTTGTACTTCTAATGGGCAATGGAGTCACACTCAAATTCAAACCTGATTTGACCTTGACCAATACAAGACAACTAACTTGACATCCAAACACATACAAAGCAATAATAACACACACAAAACAAAGGAAACAAGACACATACCTATGCTAGATAAACACTTAGGGAAAATAAGACACAAACAAAGTAACTAGTATATACAATTGACCTAAACATATCTTCTTCCTCCTAGGTCAAAAAGGAAGTTTGTGATATCTTTTGCTCTGTGAGGTGGAAAATGGCATGAGGCAAACTACCTCTTGGATCTTGATCTTTCTATCTTCATCATTCTCTTGGAATGCTTTCAATTGAATTAATAGTAGTAAACTCATCACGTATGAAAATATATTCACCTTGTACTTTAAAACCCACTCCATATTGATTGTCAATTACAACCTCATCTAATGATACTCCATCTATGCATTGTCCTTGAGTCTCTATGGCATCTTGAGAAATATCATGTTGTTTACCATCTATTTTAAGTTCATCAATATCTTTAAAGTTCTTTGTATACTCAATCCAAGCTACATCATGGTCTTCAATGGGTTTGTCTTGATCAACCTTCTTATAATCATGCTATCTAATAGGAAATGTGCCTTTACAAAGATATTCAATCTCTTGAAGAGATTTAATCTATTGTTGGCAATCATATTTTATCTCCTTACTTTGGTCAATATGAATGAGACCAACCTGAATAACATCCTCACCTTTCTCTTTAGGAGCTATGGGATTGTCAATAACTTCAAACCCCTCTATGCATTCATGATGTAATTGGGAGTTAGCATCTTCAAGTTCATTTCCTTGCTCATTATGAACCATTTCACTTCATCCAAGACTTCAGCTTGTATTTTTTCTTCAAGTTCACATTCTTTCTCATTTAAATCCATGTCACATTCATACAAGAATTCATCTTGTTGACTTAGGGAACCATTAACATCAAGACCAAATGTAACCTAATTTTCAACTTGTACCCCTTTTTCAATATTCTTTGTCACTTCATCTCTTATTACTAAATTACCTTTTTCATCTCCAAGTGGATTACCAATGATAATCTTATCATCAATCTAACTTGAAGTATCTTCATCAAATGAAACTACAAACTAATATTATTCATATTCCTTTCAAAGGACAAGTTCCTCTTCAAGAAAGAAGATGGTGGGAGGGTGATGAATATGTTCATGAGTTTGAGAGGAAGTATGAAGAATATTAGGTTGCTCATGAATATGATTGGGAATTTAGGGAGATTTATTGCAACTTGAGGTCTTTGAAGTGGAAGATTATTCTAACAATTGTTGAAGAGAGGTCAAATTCAGTTGTGCTATAAGTGTCTCATTCTCCTCAACAACTAGTTCATTCTTATTATAGCCTCATTGAAGTTCATTCATATCTAAAATTTTATTTCTAGCCTTCTCAACTAGGAATTCTTTCTTTTCTTGAATGCTTTCTTGGATAGACCTCCAGGATTGAAAAAAATTAGGTTCTTGAGGAGGGGGAAATACAGCTTGAATAGACATAAGGTATTCTCTGGCTTCAATTTCTAAATTAGATCTTGATTAAAGCTCTATGATTTTAAATCCCAAGGCTTTAATTTTCTTGTATATATTCTCTTGGAATAAATCTTCTTTATGATAGTCAATGAATTCATGAGGATACAGAGAATAAGAAAGGTGGATAATGAATACAAGAGGGATCTTAAAACCCCTGATCTAATTCACTTTGCTAATTCTCCCAAGTATCCATCATCTCCAATAAACACAACTCATTCCTATCTAATTGATCATTATATGCAGCTTGAAATAACCCAATCACTTCCTCATATTGAAAAGTTGAGAAAACATTTTTTGCACATTCTTGTATCTTGCTCTCCATCTCATCCATTCCATCTTTATAAGCTAGAGAAGATAGTGGAGGAAGGGAAGGAGGGTATCATGTTTGAAAATAAATATGTTTATATGAATCACCTTAGACATATTGGGATGATGTAGGCTGATCATAATATTGATATGGCTCACAAGGAGGATAAGAGGGATACTCTTGATAGTAAGGAGGGTAACAAGATTGATAATGATATTGAGGTATATAGTTGGGATAATATGAAGGCTATTGATAGGACTAATAAGTATAATTATACTAATACTATGGATCATTATAATAATGATAAGGGTCATGGTGAGGCTGATAAATAGTAATATAGGCTTGAGATGCCTCATCAACTTGCATGAAATTGAGATCTACTTCAAACTCAGTCATAACAACCTCATCAAGATAGTGAATTAAAAACATAACTTACTTTGAAGAAGTGCCTAGGCTAATAAAACCAACTAATTAATCTTGAAGTCACCATTGATATTTTGAATGCCTCCAAAGGCTGATATGTAGAAGGACAACACCAACAATCCTTCAACTATTTTGAACCTTAGTCCCAAATTATAGCCAAAATTGGGACCCTTGGAATATTTTTTGAGCCTTATAAATTTTGGATAACATGGATATAATCCAATGTTGTGGTTGGCCTTTAGGTGGATTGAATCTCTAGGTTATATGGCTAGCTCCCCTTAATGTATCATTTAGGTTCATTCACTAGTCTATCAACTTTCTAGGAAAAGAGAGAGGAACCTACTATAATGTAAGTGATGCACTAAAATTACTTAGCCACTACCAACTAGTTTCATGTGCACATAAACCATGAGAATAACCTAAACACATATTACTCCTAATCTATCTCTCTACTTCATCATTTCATATGAAGGTTATGTAATATGATTAGGTTAGGAGGATTATACAAGAGGTCATAAAATGACAATAATAAGTAAAAAACTCACTCAAACATCACACCTCACTTAGACACTTCATAAGACCTAAAAAAAATCTTTCAAACTAAATATGAATGCTATAAAAAGATAACATACTGAGGAAGCTAAGCTAATCACTTGGCAAAATCAACTAGTCATGCACACACACTAAAACATATCAAAGGAGGAGGTAAAACTAGAATTGTTTTCATTTATCAAAGGCTTTAAAATGGGTGGGGATTAACCATACATAGGTGGAAGATACATACATATCCCATCAAGGCTAAATTTATAGAGAAATGTGAGTAGAAGAAAGAGAGAGGCATAGGAGAGAGAGGTGACAAGTGTCTATCAAGAGATTTAAAATCAAGAAGGATTTATGAAATAGTCCCATAAGGTCTCCAAGACATGTGTTTCTCTCTTGAAGATACTTTCCTCTTCCAAGTGGTGTAGTAGTTTCAAACTTACTTGACACCTTGATCTTATTCTTCAAAGCTTCACCTTCTTTTGGCTTGTGAGTTAACAAATGGCACTATTCATCATCAAGTCATATTGAGTCACCTTATAACTCTATTATTAACACTTTTCACTTGTTAATAAACTCCTAAAATTGACATTGTAATGATGATTGCACCTCTTAGGTATCTTGAAGCCCACTTGGCCTTATTACACCTATCCTTACTTGCAAGTGTCAATTCTTTATTTTAACCTTACCAATGTAATATCTATCCATGGATGGAATATATATATCATATCAGTCTTAAAACATCTCAATTGGAGGCCTCAAAATCTCTCCAAGACTTCATCTTGTACCTAAGGCTCTCACTAGCACTCAATTCCTTATATCCCTAAAAACATGCAAACCTACTTATGTATAAGAATGCATGGATGATAATTGATATATAAATATATTATTTATTATCCCCTTACATCTCCATACCAAATATCATGACTTGAAAGTAAGTGAAAGTGTCATTTTTCATCTGATCTCTCTCCCCAATTAGGCCTCCATGGCTAGAAATTGATTTTTTGACCAAATAAACTCTAACATATGTGAAACTAAATAAAACTATTTGATTAAATTTACCCATCCTATGACCATGCTCCATTCCAAATTTTAGCTTTTGAGACCCTATATAGATGGATGAACCATGAAATGATCAAAACCTTAGCCTATGTGCTTGACCTAGCTTGAGAGGTGATTGAAGTGGTTTGGTAATAACTTTATAGGATATAAAGTTTTTAAATGGTTATTTTATACCTAAAACATCATCAGACATCTTCATACCTTTAAATTGAGGTCTCTTTAATTATTATTTAGGTTTGAGATAAGTTTCTTGACTAGTAAAATGATGCATTTCTCACCTTCTTAGCCAACTTGATGACTTAAATGGCTCATATATATTTTTGAGATACCTATAAAAGTGTGTAGATGATCATGTGACCTATTCTCATTTATAATAAGCCTTGATACCTAGTTTAGAGACCAATTCATACCCTACACCCTCACACACAATCCTACAGCCAAGCTTCTTAGGCCAATTTTGTACACTTTTACCTTCACATGTGCTAAGAATTACTTGAAAATATGCTCATGATAACTAATAAGGTCACAAAATTCATTAAAAGGTTAAACTAATCCATCTGAAGGCATTTAAAATTCTTTCTCTTCCATTGGGTCACTATGAGGGGTTTAGGAGGGTTCAAGGTGTGTCAAGTTCTTAAAGATTGTTCATAGGGGACATATCTTATTTCCATAAAATAAAGCAATATCATAACTATCAAATACATCCAAACTTACTTCTCTACCATGCATCTTATCAAGGAAGGTCTGAGCAAAAGTTGATGCCTATTTGGTTGGCAGACATTGCATTTGTGAGGTCTAGGAGTGAGTTTCAGTCCTCAAGGTGGTGTTTGAAGTTTATTTCAATTAGAAAATTACCTATTTGTGTCTGTATCATTTCATGTTATGTTTTTCAACATTTTTCAACATCTTGACCTCCTTCATATGGCCTGAACATGTATAGTCCTATTATAAGGGTTTTTTTATCAACCTTACAACACTAACCCTAAGAATATTTTTTGAGTTGTTTCTTCCTTCTCAATGACTCTAAAACCTATATATTTACCTTGAAACATCTCAATCACATTTTTATACCCTTTAATCATCAATATGATTTTAAAAAATTCAAGATTTCTCAATGTTTTGAACATAGGCTCCAATGGTCTTCACTAAACGTTTGACTAAAATATTACGAGCACCTTGTTTTACATGAATCTATCACTATCATACCTATTTCAACTTCTCTAAAATCCCATAGGGGTATTCATAATACTTTTAACTTCCATACATCCTAGTGTCTCACCCTAACTTAGTTCTTATATAAAAACATTACACCTTTTCAAGTAGGCCTAACTGTAGTACTAAGAATCTGTTGGTTGTAGGTGAATAGGTTATGTCTTTGAGTTTAATCCCTCTCTTCGTGAGATTGGAAAAATTTGAGACCCCTTATCAGTATTGAAATTCAAACTCAAGTGATTTATCCATTCTACACACCTTTCAACCTTCAATCAAGTAGGCACCTCTCTTTACAAAATTAGACAATCCTCAAGTTACTTAGTGTATACATGAAAATATTTTCAAAATTTTATCACTTACTGACACTTTGTATCTATAATAACCAATCGAGTCTCAATCTCTTTGAGTTCATGCCTTAAGGGTGCACTAGGAAAGGGGTAGGTAGACCATTAGTGCTTTGCAAGATTGTTGGCCTCTTTTCCATTTATTATCTACATACTTGTCTCTTGAAAACATTAAACCTAAGCTTGTTATTCTCTATTGTACCCATTCTAGGAATTTTCTGCCTTTTATCCTCATATTCCTCACCTAAATCCCATTTTTTCAGTCAACTATACTGGGTCAACTAGGTTGAACTTGTACAGTTTTGAGGTATTTTTCACTTAGGAGCTAGTTAACCTTTGGCCGACCTAGATCATGACCTAGTGAATTATTATCTAGAATTATGATAGGTTGATTGGGTTCACCCTATCATCCAAGATTTTTAGAAGGGTTTAGGGTCAAATATACCTATATATACAAGTTCATTTCCCATCATTTATTAAGGAGAAGTGAAAGAATAATTAAGAGAGAATGCACATCTACTTATTGACCATTTTACTTTAGAAGCAAATCTTAGGGTTCCATACTTTCTTTGAAGATATAGATATTCTCTTGTAGATAAGTATTTTGGATTCATTGATAGGTTGTGTATCCTATATTTTATTTGTCTTTTTCATCCTTACATACCATAATAACCTCTTGCAAAACACCTTGGCCAAGGGAGAGATTGAGGCTCAGTGGATTCATCTTCAAATGTAAGTATTCCTAAATTTGTTTTTGTTTTTTAAGAGTAAATAGATATGTAGTTGTGCTTCTCTTCCATGCATTACAATTTCATATACATTGACGCAAGCATATGTCTTCTATGTATGTTTAGTATTATTGTTGTTAACCCCCACTTTGTGACATAATCTTTGGTGAGTATTGTATTCTATTTACTTTACTTGTAATTAGTTTAGGTGAAATATCAAAACATAGGACCCCTTTAGGGTTATTATGTTAGACCAGAGGCTTTAGAACCCTCCTTAACATAGTGTATTATGATAATGATCCCATAATTAGGACTAGTAAATCCCCATATTGGTTATGCTCCTGCTTAACAAATGTGGTCTCAATCAGAAGTGTAGGTATGCTCTATCTTCTTCAAGCCAAGATTGATTTATAGATATGATCATTTTTTATTGCATATATTCTAGTGAACCTGATGTTAATCTAACCCTTACGAGATTTGCCTCACTTATTTCATTATTTTATCATTTTTATTATCATATATTCACCATATTGGGTTGATTGTATCAACACAATTCTAATTTCTATCCATAAGTTGAACACACAGTTGCATCTATATGACTCAATTTTATCTGTGTAGGTTCTTTTCTAGGTTCAGACTACTAGGTCAACCCAGTTGACCATATACATTTTGAGACATTAGGTTCAACATATTTGGTCAACCCAATACATTTCAAGCACTCAAAAATAGCCTTCTACAAAGCTAGGTCAACCCAGTTGACATAGTTAGCAGGATTTATAAGCATTTATCAAGGTTCTTTGGCATCAATCCCTCTTCTATGTATATTCAAAACCACCAAGGTTCCTTTCTATCCTTTCTCTCTTTCCTTACAATCCTACTTTTCATAGTTTGCATTCTTTAAAATTGCTCCTATACAGTCAACTAGGTCGACCCTATCAACATAGTTCTATATTTTGTATGATTTATGGATAACTAGGTCAACTCTATCAACGTAGTTCATTTTTAGACCTTTTTCTTCCATAGTACAGAGGTGACACTATCAACCCTATTCTATATTTTTTTCATAAATTATCGACTACATCAACACTATATTATGTTTTAAAGTTGAAATTAACACTTATATGCTAGTAATTAGCTCACACTTTCATTTTTTTGTTACTTGCATGCTTAGAATAGATCACATAGTCTAATTAGGTGGTTTTCAATATACCATTTAGTTTCACTATTTTTTACTTTATGCACACATGACCAATTAACAAAATATTAATAAGCATTTTAACAATTATCTACCCAAGGCCAACCTACTTAGATTTCATCACCAAGGGGGAATCTAAATTGGTTTTTTGGCCAAGAATAAACACATGGTTAATGGTATATTTTGGGTAAGCACCTGACACCCTTATCAATATAGTGTGTGATGTGAGGGGGTAGGCCCCAATACCAAATTGGTACCATTACCAATATAGATCCCTTTCATCCCAAATATCTTGAAACTATCCTTAGATTGCTTTCTATTTCCTTGGTTAACCAACACCCTATCACATTTAAAAATATATTCTAATAATCAAAAAACATTTAGGTTGACCATCTAATTAGCTTTTACTTTCCAAGTTGATTGCTTGCTATTTTCTCAATTATATTTTGTATTGCAAAAACTTACATTATCCAGTGTTGGTGTAAGGTTTTATGTTATGTGCCTAAATTATATCACCCTCATTGATCCAATTGATCATTTATTTCCCTTCAGTTCTTTCTTTTCTAAGTACTAGCAAAAATATTTCTTGTTTTAGTACACATTCATTTCAATTGACACAGTCTATTATAGGTTGTCTGATTTTCCTTATCTATTGTGTTAGGTTAACCTAGTCAACCCTATAAACATTTTAGCCTCTGATTGCTTTGTTAGGTTGACCTAGTCGACCCTTTACTATTTACAGGCCCTATTTCTTGTGCTAGGTTGACCCAGTTGATTTTTTTACTATTTCTTATATTCCCTATTTGTTGATCTAGTTTAATAATTTTCTTTCTTGACATTTCATTCATTTCTCTCAAACCATCATGAATTCCCTTATCAAAATATTCTTAGACAATCTAAATCCATTTAGATACTATATGGGGTTCTCTTGTCTTCTTATATTTTCCTATCTTTTCTTCCTCTTTTTATCTTGTGTAGTATCTTACAATGCCCATCCCTACATCCACTTACCCTTTGGAGCATCTTGTAATTCCCACTCATATTTTCCATTACATTATACCAAACTAATTTAACTTCAAGAAACCTTTTGAGACATACAAGCTTATCTCTCACATGTTCATCCTTGATATAGACCTTAATTTAGATTCATTCCCTTCTTTTAATGCTTTCTATATACATCTATCTAACACTTTTTATAGGTTACTTCCACAGGTATCTTCCTCTATAGTTGTTCTCTCTTTTTACAAACCTTTAATCCTTCCTGTTTGGTCTTTTGGTTTCCCCTTTCTCTCATGAGTTGCATTATAAAACCTTTTAGGAGAAATTGAAACTTAGATTTATCCCTAAATCGCATACAATAGAAACTATGAAATGAGTTAATCAAACATAAAAAACATTAGCATAAACATACACAAAATAGGAGACACCAGATTTAACATGGTTCACCCAAGATGGCCTACATCCACCAAACTTGTTCAGTATATTATTTCCATCAATAAAAAGGAGAAAAAAAATCCTTTAACAAACATTGTTACATCTCTCTACCTTTTCCTCTTCCTCTCTGTGTACAATCACTCGTTATCTCACATTAATACATCTCAACCATATATCAATACATTTTAGGGTAAAAATGCCTAAACATAACCTCTACCATCAAATTTGAAAACATTTAATTAATGCCCAGATTGACTAAAAAATTACAATTTAATAAGGCAACTACTTGTGTCATCAGGGATACAAAATAATGGGATCCAAACCTAGATGAAATAACATCATAAGTTTAACTTCTAATCTTGAAAGCCAATCAGACTCCACACCCAACAAAACCATAGATATGGCCTAGTCTTCCTCATGATGTACCATAGTCTTATTTATATTTATTATTTTTACATTTCTTTTTACATCCCTTGGATTTCTCTTTTATTATTTGCAATGTAAGCCCATGGATAAGACCTAACTCTCCTCACAAAATACCATATTTTTGTTTATCTCATTTATTTTTCATGTTTTTTTGGCATCTTCAAGGGTTTTTATTTTATTAGTTATAATGTAAGACCATGGATAAGACCTATCCCTCCTCATAAAATTACCATCCTATCATTCCTTTCTACAATGTGTTTAGCAATCGTTACAATCTTTTTTATCCTTGTTCTCAACTTTAGCTTTTGCTTCTTTTGATAGATGGAAGTTGCATAACAATCTATGTTAGAATGTTTTCATCCATTTCCCTCATTATTATGATAAATAATGACACTTTACTATCATTGTATCCATTTTTCATCCTTTGTCACATTTTTTGTGATTTTAAGTAATTCAAATTATTCCATGTGTCATCCCTCTTGATTTCCTTTCCTTTCACTCCACATTAGATAAAACAAGGTCAAATTCAAGATAGCACTTTTATTTTATCTAGATTTATGATACTCTTAGACCCCATGATATTTGAATATCTCCCTCTTAGTAACCAAGTCCCAAGTATTCAAATAAAAGCACCCATGTTTGGTTTTCTAAATCCGTATGGAGGAGGAATAGAAAAAGTCATCAAGAAAGTTAAAATCCAAATCATTTGAAACAAAAGGAAATGATATACAAAAAGTAACATACAAATATTAAAGTTAAAATCACACCAAAAGGTGTTATTACAAGCACATCTCCTATCTCTAATTGCATCTCAAACTCCGTAGTTTGCCTCACACAGAGTCAAGGTCTATTGGGGTGTGATAGGCCAGTAGATTGGAATAGGAGAATTCAAAAAACTCTATGGTGCTATCTACTTACACAAGTACCCAATCTTCATAGTAGACCAACAACTTTGTAAGGGGTCCTGAGGAATGGGGAACATGTTATGGGAAGGTAGGTCCATTTTACTTTTCATGCATATGACCTTCATGGGATGATCTATATACTTCATTTGTTGACCTAAGACTTGTGTGGCTAAGAGAATTTATTCATTGTCCTTAAGGTTGAAAGTCCTTTTGTTTTGACAAACCTAATTTGAGTGTCTTGACTTCAATAAAGAGTTTCTCTACCTTGGTTTTCCTTCATTTTTTCCTCCACCCATTTCATTTCCCCCCTTGATAGGCAAATTGTGATTCCAAATTTGTTTTCCCTCTTCTATACTTCCTTCTTCCTCATTTCTTAAAAACATGCTAGCACTACTTTGTTTCAGTTTTATATATCCTTAGAGCAAAACAACATGTTTTAGCAATCATTGATTAATTTATTTATACTATCAAATTACATTTTTAGACTTGTTCTACTTTCTTTTTACCATTTACCATTTATTTTAATATCCTACTATTATGGACACCCGAGTTCATACACTTTTTACATTGTTGAGTGAGGTCATCTTGTTAATACTCACTCAACAATATTATTCTCCCTTTTATGCACTTCCTTTTTCCATTGATGAGTGAGATAAGGATTGTTACTTCTCACTCATCAATGTTGTTTTACCATATTGTTTCTAATTTTACATTCCATCTTTTTTGACATACATCCTTGATTTGACTTGGTGAATTTACCGTTCTTACTTAAGGTTTACTTGTTTTTCAGTCTTTAGTAACCTTGGATTTTTTATTACCCGATTTATTCTTGTTTTTGACTTGGTCATTTGATCTAACATAGCACTTGTCACCCACCTTGCCAAATTCCCATGCCCCATCCACATAACACCAATGATTTTGTATTTTTTTTATTTGTTTATTTTTTATCTTTAGTTTTGTATTCTTGGGTTTATCAAAACTAACAACACAATAGACAACCATCTAGCGATAAAGGTAAAACAAAGTACGTATTACATTTAAATTTTAGTTATTTAATTTATTGTCATTTAATTTTAGATATTTTATGCTTTAAAATACTAAAAACTTTATGTAGCCTCAACGTTATGTGTCTTTATGTTCTTTCTTGAATCAAAACCCCCTATTTCACCTTAATGACATATCAGTTATGCCACCTAGGCTTAAATAAATTAGTCTACCTCTATCTTCTATTGATAGGTGATCCAATAGATCTGATAGCCATGAGGCATCCACCAAATGCCAAAATCTCTGACACCCCTACAATCAATAAACAATAAAATATGTATTACAACTTCCATGTCATGTATAGTCAAAATACACTCTTTTTCAAATTATAATAAAAAACAAGCCTATAATGCTTTAATTTATTCATTTTTAATCCATTCGACTTATTTTTATCCTACTTAGCCCTTTAGGCCTTAGTCAATCATTCTAGGCCATTATAAGACTCTTTCAAACTTTGCGTGAATTTCCATACACTTTTGGTCCTTTGGTTAAACAATAGTTTGACCAAAATTTCTCTATCTTTAACATGTTTGACTTAAAAATCTAAGACAACCCTCTTATTTCCCCCTTTAGTACTGAGATGTTATACTAGACTTTTCTAATCAGTCAACAACACTATATTGGGTCAGCAGTCTAAAAAATGCACTGGGTTGGCACATACCTACTAGGTTGGTAGTATGGATTTTGTCAATTTTCAGCCTACTAGGTTGACTGCCTCAACCTAGTTGTTTTTTCCTATTGACCCCTTAAATTTTATGAAATAAGTGCCTTCTAGCAGTTTTCTCCCTAAACTTTTAAACCCATTCCCTAATTGATTTTTCCTACCCTTAGCACTTTAGTTGCTTTCATTTTGACATCTAGAAATGCTTTAAAACACAAATGTCTAAAAATACACTTAAATCACTAAAATATTCAAAAATTGGCTTGAGACTCTCAGTTACCTACCTATCCTACACCCGTTGCCACCTTTAGGGGTCCCTCTTGCCTAGCCTATCATCCCCTCCCATCCTAGCTCATTTGGCCTCTTAGAGCTCTTTTTGTCTCCTTTAAAATTCAAAGATAACAAATGACTTTCATTTTACCCTATTTAAAATCACTTTTCATAATTCAAATCTTTTAATTATTTTTCGTCAAATTCCTTATTTTGCCTCTATATTTGTTTTTACTCATCCATTTTTCAAACCATAAAATGTTCTAGAATCATGATGACATAAAGAATCTTTTCCACTACCATATTCCTATCTTCTAAAACTTTTGATTTTTGGCTATTTTTTTCACTAACTTTTACATGTTTGCCTAATGTTTTTCACATTGGATGCATTCACTTCTCTTGCAGTCTACTTGTTTATATAAAACACTAAGGTAATTAAAGTTATTTTTTTCAATTCTATCATTTCATTTATATTATTTTATTCTTACCTAACTTTACTAAGCATCAACATTATGTGTTATCATGTTTTATTTCTCAAAGCATCATCTCATATTGCACTCACGTGACTCGTGATGAGCTTCGAATGGGGCATATGTACACACATAATATTTTTAAACTTTTATCACTTATTGACACTTTGTATATTGCAGGAACCCATCAAGTCTCAATCTCTCTAGGTGCATGCTTTAAGGGGTGTACTGGGAAATGGGTAGGTAGTCCATTGGTGCTTTGCAAGATTGTTGTCTTTTTGCCACTTGTTATCTACACACTTGTCTCATGAAACCATTAACAATAATATGTTTATTCTTTTTTATACACATTCAAAGCATTTTCCAAATTTTGTCATCCTATTCCTCACCTAAATCCCATTTTGTTATTTGGTTATACTAGGTCGACTAGATTGACCCTGTACAATTTTGGGGTATTTTTCACTTAGGAGATAGTTGACCTTTGGCTGACCTAGTGAATTATTATTTGTGATTGTGCTAGGTCAACTAGGTCGACCCTATTGGACAAAATTTTATAAAGGTTTTAGGGTCAAATCTACCTATATATAAAAGTTTATTTCTCATCATTTATTAAGGAGAAGTGAAAGAAGAAGTAAGAGTAAACAAGCATCTACTTATTAACCATTCTACTTGAGAAAAAAAGATTAATGCTCCATACTTTCTTTGAAGATACAAATTATCTTATGGAAAAGTCTTTTAGATGCTTTGATAGGTTGTATATCCTAGAGCTGATTTGTCTTTGTCATCCTTACATACCACAACAACCTTTTGTGAAACACCTTGGCCAAGGGAGAGATTAAGGCTCGACGGGTTCGTCTTCAAAAGTAAAGATTCCTAACCTTATTTCTCATTTGTATGAGTAGATAGATATGCATTTTTTCTTCTCTTCCATATATTAATATTCTATATACATTGATGTGAGTATATGTCTTTTATGCATGTTTAGTTTTATTATTTCTAACACCCACTTTGTACCACAAGCTTTGGTAAGCACTATATTAGATTTACTTTACGAGTAAGTTTAAAAAATTGAGGGACAAAAAGTGGCCTACCTATGGACATGATTTTTCTAAAATTTTAGAAATATGAGTCTGTATAGATAATTTGAGATATCTACATTCCAATTTTGAAGATGGTGTAAAAATATGAAATTTAACATTTCAAGTTTAGTTTCCAAAACACTATTTTTTTTTAAATGGTTAAGTATAAATAGGTCAAACATTTAAAATTTGAAGAGGAACTACTATTTTTTCAAGAAACATAGTAGATAGATGGTTGTGATGCACACCATTTTTTTATAAAAGTTTAATATTATTTAAAACCCTTTGGAGAAAATTTAGATAAAATCTTCTAGTAGGTCACCTATATTTTTTATATTTTTCAATGAATACTTTTTTTATGAATTTTTCAAGTAAATAGATCTTTAAAATTGATAAATAAATGGATATCCATCCACGCAAAATGACTAACTACCTCAAAAAAACTAAAAATCATTTTCTTTAATGTGTGTAGAATTAGGCCTACTTGGTCACCATATAATTTGTTTTTCATTTGGATCAATGAAAGACAAATTACATGAACATGTATAGACATGTATGTTTGTGGCATGTAGTGGCCTAAAAAAGGTATAATTAGAAATAAACATAATTTAAAAGCTTAAATTAGTCCAAAAATTATAAAAATCATATTTTTGGAAAGAGGAGAGCTTTCTCTTCGTGATGGTATCAAGTTTTTCAATTTTAACATTGAAATTCTTAGTGTATTTGGAAATCAAAGTTGAAATTTATTTTTTATTTTCATACCTTTCAAAACTTGGTTTTACATTGATAGTCCAATCCTTTGGATCAGGAATCCAAGCCATTCCTCAACCAAAAGACAAGGTAATTTAATTTAAATTCAAATACTATGATCATGTTAATAACGTAATCATGTTACATATTCTCAACACCCAAAAATCCAAATAGGAACTATTATGCCTAGTAGTCTTAATATTAAATATTTGTTGATTGAGATTATTGTTTGGCATCAATGTTCTTGTCAAGGATTGATAACATTGAATTATAATTGGAGATGTATTAACCTATGAATCAATTTATTGTTCCTTTGATCCCAATATGTTGGGAAATCAGGCAAATAGATCCTAAATTGACATTAGATGGACATATTTCCTTAGATGGAGCTTTGTTGTCCCCAATTACATAGCAAACTAAACTAAATACTTGTTTTATTCTAATATGGTGTGCAATTAGAGACCCAATTGACATAATATGGAAATAATTCCTTTCTATGGGCTCATTTAACCCTAATTGTGTATTAGATTCAACTAGATATTCAATTTGTTTAATATGGTGTGCTATCAAAGCCCTAATTGACATTATATTAAACAAATTCCTTGCATGGGGACCAATTACTCTTAATTACAGATTATACTAAATAAAATACTCAATTGGTTAAGTATGATGTACAATTATGGAAAAATATTCATAATGGACATTAGATGGACACAATTTGTTGCATGGGGTGAAAAATGCCTCGATTGATATTTTAGGTGGAAGCAGTTAATTACATAGGACTTGGTTGTCCTCAATTATGTATAGTATTGAAAAATATATTAATTGGTTTAACATGGTGTAATTAGAGCCCCAAATGACATTAGATGGATGTAATTCCTTGCTTGGGGATTGAATGGCCCCAATTGCATATCATATTGAATTTAAATACTCAATTGGTTCAATATGGTGTGCAATCAGGGCTAATGGAACCCAGTTAAAACATTATATGAATAAAATTACTTTCATGGGGCTCAATTGGCCCTAATTATGTATAAAATAAAACTAAATACATGAGAAGCTAGATATAGTTTACAATCGGGGCCAACGAAGTTGTAATTGACATTAGATGTATGAAAATTTACTTGTATGAGCCTTGGTTGGCCATAATTGCATATTCAACTAAACTAAATACTTGGTTGATTAAATATGTTATGTATTTGGGGCCAATAGAGCCCCCTGTTGATAGTATAAGGATGAAATTTCTTACACAAGGCTTGTTTGGATTAAATTTCATATATCATATTGAACCAAATATTCTTTCAGTTGAATTTGGTGCATAATCAAAATCCCAATTGTTATTAGATGGATGTAATTCCTTATAGAGGGTTCAATTGGTCTTGATTTCATATCAGATTCAATCAAACACTCAATTATTTGAATAAGGTGTGCAACTACGGCTCTAATTCAAATTATGTTGACATAATTCCTTGGGCAAGCCTTAATTAGCCCCAATTACATATCATTTGGAACTAAATACTCGATTGGTTCAATATGGTATGCAATCAGAGCCAAGTAATCTCCAATTTCCATTATGTATGAATGTAATATCTTGTACATGGCTCTTTTGGACCGAATTGCATATCAAATTGAAAAAATACTTATTTTTTTAATATGGTGAGCACTTTAATCCCCAATTGATATCATATGGATGAAATTGCTTATATTGAGGCTCAGTAGGCCCTTGGGATCAATTTATCCCCAATTAACATCCTTTATATATAGTAATAATTAGGTTCATAGGGATGAACTTGGTTAAAATTGCATTAGTCATTGCCACAATTGACTTTGTAGGCTCAACTTGTGATGATGTGGGGATAATCGATCACAAATTCACATTCTTTACTTACATATCTATGTTCAAAGAGCTCAAATTTTCCTCAAACACCATCATGATTGTACCTTATATACCCTAAAACCTATATCCTAAGCTATAATCCCTAATGTTCCTAATCCCTAAACTCTAAACCATAAATATAAACTCTTTAAACCTTGAATCAGTTATTTTATCCCAAATTAACATCATTTAAACTAAGAATTAAGTTCACAAGGCTCAATTTAGCCTAAATCACATGATTGATTTCCCCATTTAACTAATTAACTCAATTTGTATGATGACATCCATGGTATAATGACAACCCAAAAATACATTTCTATAGTCACAAATGGGTCTAAGTGATTCAAATCATCCTTAATTATATTTGTGATTGACCCTATGTACCCTAAACCATGTATAAACATTAAAACATATAAATCATAAAACATAAACCATATACTCTATACCCTGAATGTAAACCATAAACTTTCCCTATTTACCAACTTCAATTTAGTCCCAATTAACATCCTTTGTAGTAATAATCAGGTTTGAACACATGGCATATCTAGTGATTAGACACTAATATATACAGGTCCTTAAATTTAAACCCTATGCCCTAATACCTAATCCATAAAACATAAATTGTAATACCTATTCCCTAATGCCCACTACATGCCACAAACATACATGCCTTACGATATGATTGTTTTTATCATGAGATGTCATAAAATGCACTTTCTAAACCTATGGCTAAAGCCTTTGGAGTACCAATCTAGTTGTGCATCTGAAGTGAATTGGGGCTAATTTTATCCCCATCAACTTAATTAACCAAAGATAAGGAGATAGTTGATTCTTTTAATCAAGGAGGCATTTGAGGCCAATTTCAACACATTTAATAGCAAGATATGATTTTGGGCAAAATCAAAAGATCCATCTTCTATCATGAATTGATCCAATTAGTTAATTTGTGCAATTCTTTTCATGTTATAGGAAAAATTGAGCCCCTAAACCAAAGTTATGGCTTAATCGATTGTATAACATGTATGCAACATGTGCATGGCATAATTGACCTTACTTATATCATAAATGCAAACATGAAGGTAATCAAGTCATAAATAAGTGTCACAAGTAGCTCAAATGCTCTTCAATTACCTCAGTGATTAAACCCTATATCTGATATCTTATACCCTAAGTTACCTTGACCCATTTAAATTTAACCCTATAAACCCTATACCATTTACATTAAACCCTAAGCCATAATCCCTAAACCCCAAACCCTTTAAATTATAGACCCTAAACCTTAAACTAATAAATTTAGCCCCAATTAACATCTTATATATATATATATATATATATATATATATATAGTAAGAATTGGGTTCATAGGGATGAACTTAGTTAAAATTGCATCACTCATTACAACAATTAACTTCATAGGCTCAATTTGTGATGATCTGGGGGATAATTGATCCCAAATTTAGATTATTTACTCATAGATATAGGTTCAAGGCTCCCAAATTTGACCCAATTGCCTACAAAATTGTATAAATATACCCTAAAACCTATACCCTAGTCCTTAAAGTTATTAATCCCTAAAATCTAAACCATAAATATAAACTCTTTAAACTTTGAACTAATCATTTTATCCCAAATTAACATCATCTCTAGACTAAGAATTAAGTTCATAGGGATCGATTTGGCCTAAATCACACAATTGATTGCCCCATTTGACTAATTCACTCCATTTTCATGATGACATACAATGTATAATAATAACCCAAAAACACATTTTATAGTGACAAATGGGTCAAACTGATTCAAATTGTCCTCAATTATCTTTATGATTGACTCTATGTACCCTAAACCATGTGTGTGTGTGTGTGTGTACTAAAACCTATAAGCCATAAACCCTAAACCCTAAACACTATACCCTAAATTGTAAACCATAAGCTTTCCCTATTTATCAATTGATTTATTCCCAATTAACATCTTTTGTAATAAGAATTAGGTTCACATGGCATAGAATGATTAGACAAATTAATAAACATGTTCTTAAACCTAAACCCCATTTTCGGGTTGATCAATTCTAATTTACCCCAATCACCATCATGATTGTACCTTATATACCCTAAAACCTATACCCTAAGCCCTAATGCTTAAAGTTCATAATCCCTAAACTCTAAACCATAAATATAAACTCTTTAAACCTTGAACCAATCATTTTAGACCCAATTAACATCATTTAGACTAAGAAATATCTTTGTGATTGACCTTGTGTACCCTAAACCTAAGCCCTAAACACTATACCTAAATTGTAAACCAAAACATTTCCCTATTTACTAATTAGTTTAGTCCCAATTAACATCCTTTGTAGTAAAAATTAGGTTCTCATATGGCATATAGAGATTAGACCTTATATACACCCTTAAACCCAAACCTTACATGCCCTAATCCCTAAACCCTAAAACATAAATTATATTCCCTAATCCCTAAAGAATAAATTATAATCCCTTATCCATAAACCCTATGCATTAATTCCTTAATCCCTAATCCCTTATATATATATTATAATGTGATCATGTTATTTAATAATAGGGTCATGTTATTCTTAACATAGGCAACACTCAATTTTCATTACCAATTACCAACCCCAAAACTTATACTGACAATAACGTGATCTTGTTATTACATAATGTGGTTACATTATTGTTGATATAAGCTTCTTGATGGGTTAGATGGGCCAAAACCTTATACAACACATAATGTTATTGCATTATATAATAACGTAATCACATTTTATAATGTGATCATGTTATTATTATTTTAGATTAAGCTCACTTATCAATGACTATTTTAACCCAAATTGAGACTTCTTTCCCCATAAAAATTATCTACATACTTCTGTGATATCTGTGTACCTATTTGCTTAACCTCACCTTTGAAAAGTTATTAGATGTCCCTTCTAATGGATGTCAGATCACATTCGAAGAGGAAGATAAGTTGTTGAAGAAAAAAACACTAGAGTAATTAGAATATTTGATAGAGAAACACAAGTTAAAAATGTGAAAACTTCATGGTAGACAAGGTACAAACCCAAATCTCGATGGACCATATGCCATAGATAATAATCCAATTGATGATAATGAATTAAACAATAATGAAATTAACTATAATCAATTGAATAATTTTGAAATTTACCATAACGAAATGAATAATAATGAAATTGAAAATAATGAATTAGTTAATGTTGGAAGTACACATTCAAAGTTCCAAGTTTTTGATATTTTTATGATGAGTCTATGTATGATGCTTCACCCTCCATGAATGAGTAAATTTTGATGAAAATAAATAATGATGAAATTAACCATCAATAAAATTTCATGGAAACATTTTATTAATAAAATGGCATCCCACCTCTAAACAATGAAAGTAATAGCGGGTTTGAAACACCCTATCTATAAATTTCACCATTACCAACACCTTTAAGAATTGTGCATAGAAAAGAAAAGTACTTAATTTAAGTCAATGAAAATATTTTAAACATAATTCATAAAAAAATATCTGATCTCCATTTAAGAATAATGGATCAACAAATTTGGGATACTTTCTTTCATAATCTAGATTATGATAGTCAAAGATGTCAATTATTTATTTCATTGATAAAATTGATTAAGATGAGACCTATAATGTACACATTAAGACTAAGAACATCTAACATGGATGATGAAAATGGTGAAATTATTGAAAATCTATATGATTCATATCATACTATAGGCCCAAAATCATGCACCAAAGATTGTAATGATGCCTAATGTATACTTACAACTTGTGCAGTAAGGAAAAAACTATTGGTTTCAAAAACAAGATGAACACTTAAAATAAACAAAAAAATAATAATGAAAGTAATTGAAATACATGAAAGACTTAATAAACCTAATATCAATGAGCTCTAGGCATTCTCTGGTAGACTTCCATAAAATGGCAAGGCTATAGTTGATACTCTCAAAGAGTTACTTGCTCAATTTTGGAAAGACAATACAAGAGTTTCGCATAATGCAAGAGATGTTATGAAAATAAGAGTTAGTTCTCATAACCATGAACCACATCCAAAAAATTTATTCGATATGAATCAAACATAATTATACTCTAAAGTTTTGGGAAAACATCCACAAATATTTATTTGTCAAAGATATTTTGAGATTGCAAAACCTTTTTAAGTTAAAATAAATCACACGCGCACCACTTGTTGTAGAAAACATGTTGAATTTTCAATGCACTATGATGATTTTATCCATATTCATTTCAATTTGCATACTAACATTTTTTAGGAGTGTGGCATTGAATTGCCACTAAAATCAGCTAGGGAATTTATTACAACTATCTTATGAAAAAGAACTTATGGGCAATTATTTTATAATAAATCATGTTTAAATAGAAATTTCAACATTTATGGTGGATTCACAAATTTAAAAAAATGTATCCACGAGGAGATTACAAGCGGAATTGGATAGGAATTAGTTGGTTTAAGTAAATATAAATCAGTTATTTATCAAGTAAAAGATGGCAAAGAATCTAAAAGGTGTGAGCTTGTTACAAAAAAGATACATATTTCTAATTTTTTGGTCAAATTTAGGGAGAAGATAGTTTATGAGTATGCAAGGCACACACATAGGGATATATGGTTGGATTAACATTTAAATATATGAAAAGATACATTTCCACTTGGTTTTATTGTTTTAGTGGTTAATTTTGCTGAGAATTACACATTCAAACCCCAAATTGAAGTTCAATCGTAGTATTACAACTGATCACCAGTTTCCATATTTGTGCATATAGCATTCATGCATAACCCTGATGGTACAAATCAACAAGGAAAAATATTAATGGAGTACCATTTCTATATTAGCGATGACATATCACACTATTCAGAGTATATGCAAGGTTTTTTTCATAAGTTCTATGAACAGTTGAGTCAGAGGAATATTACTTTCAATCAACATCACATTTGGTCAGGAAATTGTATATAACAATTTAAAAATGCACAAATGTTTTATTGGTTGAGTAGGATGCACATTACCACTAGTGTTGAACACATTTGAATTTTCACTGAGGCTATAAATGGAAAAGGGGAGTATGATGGCGTTGGAGCATGTGTCAAAAGAGCTATTGTAAAGGAGGAGTTTAAATTTAAAGAGGGTGTTTATTTGACAGATGTAAAAATTATGGTTGAATGGTTTAATGAGAACATGTCGTATGGTGATCGATAAAATTCTACTATTCATAACCATTTTTGGTTAATGGAATAAGAACACTTGGCAAAATATGAGGATTGTATGACTCTAACAGTTTCAAGTGACCTCCACTCATTTTGTAGCTCAAATACAAGTTCTTGGACTTTTCATATGAGATACTTGGTATGTTTATGTTCTACATGCATAGACACTATTTGGAATGAGTGTGAGTCATAAGAGTGAGTGGATGATTGGAGTTCCAAACCTTTAATTCTAATCAACACATATCAAGTTCTAATAGTATTGTAACTTACAAATATGACATCATCAAATGACTTTGACCATGTATCTAATCTAGTGTATCCATGTAGAATATTTTTTATTAGTATAATTTATTCACATTAAATATATCTTCATATTATCACTAAAAATCATTTTTTGTGATACAGAGCATGTTTTTATAGTTATTGCATATGAAGATAATGAAGAAGGCACTGATTATGACTTGTGTGAGTGTGTAGAGAGAAACAAAAATTTGACTTCCTCAGTTATAGATGGAGAAAACATCGACTATTCCACTAGGTCAATGGTAGTCACTGGAACTTGGTTTTGATGACATCTTATAAAAATGTATATCAATGGTTGTTTGAAGAGTTTGAAATGCACAAGAAGATACTACACCATTCAAATTTGATTCTTGTAATGAATATTCAATTACAAAAATATCATGGGAGGCCATTAAAACAGAAACTATGGAAAGTTTTGGAGTCAAACCATGAATCTACTCTTGATACTATCAAGGTTACTATAGATCTTAGTGGTTTGTTGGATTGAAATACAGAGGTATGTTTACTTTTTAAATGTAGATGTAATCACTTTGACCAAATGTTTTTTTTTATTTTTTAGGTAGTACATTTATAAATTTCATTTTTAATTGCTTACTAATAATTTTTTGTAGGTTAGTGGTGCCAGATAAGATTCCAAATTCATGTGGTTGGCATTGTCAGTAAAGAATTATATATTCTTGAAGCTAAGAGAAGCTTAGGTTTTATGGGTATTTGAACTTAGGCTTTAAAAATGCATTTTTTTGTATTAGGAAGGGTGTTCTTGAAGCCAAAATGGGTGGCGGGTTTATCAATCAAGCTTGATGGGAGGCTAAGAACTAATTCCTAGACATTATCTACTCCTCAGATGTGTTGGAAATATTAGTTTTCATTCAGGAAACATCTAAATCAAAGTTATGCAACCACAACTTGAACTTTGACAACATTTATTGTCAGTGTTTCTGATCTTTGGAACGATAGTGAAAATGCACTTTAAAGTGGATTTAAACATCATGGTGGTGTGATAACATGTAATTTTCCTATCTATATGTGATAAAATTAATATATTTATAGGTGGAGGTCCTAAAGGTAGAAATGCCAGTTGGAGCTCAAGAAATTACTTGTTCACTAACAAAAACTTGCATTTTTAGACCCATCATTATGATTTGTCTAATGGATTGATCTCAACGCTTCCACTCAAGTGATATGGGGTATGATTGTATGGATTAAATAGGTATGGAAGGATTTGATGGTTCATGGAAATGACTTACAATTTTTATTTTATACATGTTTGAACTTAGGCTAAAAATGCATTTTTTTGTATTGTAAAGGATGTTCTTAAAGCTAGAATGGGTGGTGTGTTTATCAATCGGTCTTGAAGAGAATTAAAAAACCTATTATTAGACATTATATACCCCATGGATGTGTTATTGGTGTCATTTTTCATTTAGGAAGCATCAGAATCAGAGTTCTACAACCACAATTTGAACTTTGACAATATTTATTGTCAGTGTTTCTACTCTCTAAAACGGTAGTGAAAATACACTTCTAGGTGGATTCAAACATTATCAAAATGTGATAAAATTTAATTTTCCTATCTCAATGTGATCAACATGATATATTCATATGTGGAAGTCTCAGAGGTAGAAATGCCAATTGGAGCTTAAGAAGTTGCTTGCTCACTCACAAAAACTTGTATTTTTAGACCCGTCACTGCAACTTATGTAATGGATTAATTTTGAATATTACACCTAAGTGATATAGATTTAAATTATAGGTATTAAATATATACAATAAATATTTTATATTTCATGGAAATGACTTACAATTTTTGTTATATGTGTGTTTGAACTTAGGCTAAAAAATGCATTTTTCTTGTATTGGGAAGGGTGTTCTTAAGGCCAGAATGGGTGGTGGGTTTGTCGATCAGGCCTGATGGGAAGAAAAAAACCTATTCCTAGAAATTATCCACCCATGAACATGTTGTAGGTGTCATTTTTCACTTAGCAAGCATCAGAATTAGAGTTCTGCAACCACAACTTCAACTTTGACAGCATTTATTGTCAGTGTTTCTGCTATCTAGAATGGTAGTGAAAATGCAATTCTAGGTGGATTAGAATTTCATGGAAATGTGATAACATGTAATTTACCTATATATACATGATGAAAGTGATATATTTTTAGGTGGAGGTCCTGAAGGTAGAAATGTCAGTTGGAGCTCAAGAAGTTGCTTGTTCACTCATAAAAACTTTAATTTTTGGACCCATCATTACAACTTGTTTAATGAATTGATTTCAAATATTCCAAATGAGTGATCCAAGGTGTAATTATAAGTATTAATTAGGTATGGGATGGATCCAATGGTTTGTGTTAATGACTTACAATTTTCATTTTATGCATGTTTGAACTTAGGCCTAAAAATTACATTTTTCTTATATTGGGAAGGGTGTTCTTGAGGCTAGAATGGGTGTTGGGTTTATCGATAAAGCCTAAAATGAGGAAAATAATTTGGTATTAGACATTATATACTCCATTTTATGTGTTTTAGGTGTCATTTTTCACTCAGGAACCATCGAAATTAGAGTTCTGCGACCACAACTTGAACTTTGACAACATTTATTTTCAGTGTTTTTGCTCTCCAAAACAATAGGGAAAATGCACTTCTGGGTGAATTAAGATGTCATGGAGGTGTGATAACATTTGATTTTAATATATGGATTTTATTAAAGTGATATATTTGTAGGTGGAGGTCCTAGAGGTAGAAATGTCAATTGGAGCTCAACAATTTGCTTGTTCACTGACAAAAACTTGCATTTTTAGACCCATCACTGCAACTTGTCTAATGGATTCATTTTGAAGATTCCACCTAAGTGTTCCAAGGTGAGATTATTGGGATCAAATAGGTATGATAAGGATCTGATGGTTCACATTGAAGACTTAAAATTTTCATTTTATGTGTGTTTGAACTTAGGCTAAAAATAACATTTTTCTTATATTGGGAAGGATTTTCTTGACACCGAAATGGGTGTTGGGTTTATCATTTGAGCCTGAAGAGAGGACAAGAACCTAGTCCTAGATGTTTTCCACGCCACCCCCTCCCCTAAATGTGTTGGCAGTGTCAGTTTTCACTCAAGAAGCATTAAAATAAGAGTTCTGCAACCACAACTTTGATAGTTTTTACAACTTAAACTAGAGACCTAAAAACTTAATGAGTAATTGACATAATTACCTATTGACAACTTTGATAAATTTGATAATTTATAAAACATTGATAACTTTTACATTTTTTAAAACTTTGACAATTTTGATGAATTCGATAACTTTGACCTATTGACCTGTTCAGTGGTAATTGACATATTGACCTATTAAGGGGTATTGATTAATTGACCTATTGACAACCTTGAAAATTTTGACAAATTTGAAAACTTTGATAATTTTGACAAATTTAAAAAATTTGACAACTTTGACATGACCTATTGACCAATTAGGTGGTAATTGACCAATTGACCTATTAGGTGGTATTGAATAATTGACGTATCGACAACTTTGACAAATTTGACAACTTTAACAATTTTGACAAATTTGACAATTTTTACACTTTTGACCTATTGACCTATTAGGTGGTAATTGACCAATTGACAAATTTGACAACTTTAACAACCTTGATAATTTTGACAACTTTGACCTATTGACCTATTATGTGGCAATTGACCTATTGACCTATTACGTGATATTGAGTAATTGACCTATTGACCTAAAGTGACTTGTTATGGATTCTCTATTTAGTGTATGTGATTTCATTAGTTTCATGTTATCCTTGAAGGTCCTTAAGGCTATGAATATGTTGTCATTTGTGTAAGGTTGCAGGTGGATGAATAATTGTAGGTAGTAACCAAGAAGTGAATATAGGTCACAATCAAGGAAAGGATATTGGAGTAATTCCACCGGGTTGGTAATTTTTGAGTCATCATGCTATTATTTTTTAATGTGTTGAACCTATACAAACCTACAAATAAATGAGTAATACATATACTCAGATACCCTATTTTGCCTATTATACTCCAAAATGAAAGTAAATGGTTGTTTCTCACTAAAGGAGTATACTTTGGTGTAGATAATGATATATAGATTGAGAATGATCATTGAGGTGGAAAGTTAACTATTTAAAAAATATAATGGTAAAGAATCAACATACAGTCTTCTAGAACAAATAAACCCTGTTTATACCCTATTTTGGGTTAATAGACATATTGCAAAGGGAAGTAAGATTTGGTTCTTAATTTGTAAAGTATGTAATTAAATCTATGGACTTGGAAGATGGTCCCATAAAACAAGTAGGTTTTATATGTCTTTGAATATGCATGAGAGATTTGAAATTAAACTAATATTCCATGTTGCTATAAGAGGCTTGTAGGGTACCTTATTGTGTAGGGTGCCTTGTTGTGCCCTATATGTGGAATTGAATGTTGAATTGTGTTTGAGCACTTGTAATAGGTTAATTCAAGTGTGATTTAACCATGTAAGAACATCCATGATAGAATACTGACTCTTTGAGACTTATATCAAGTATTGGTAATTGAAACCTAAGAGGATTACCTAATGAGAAGATAGTGAAAGGGTGAGAAGATGTTTGTGAATGGCATGTATGAAATGAGTTAGAGAATGAATGTGAGAGGTTTGTAAGAGGTATAATGACATCAAAAATTTTATCTAAAGTGAAAAATAAGTAGGTACAAAGAGAAGAAGACCATTAAGCCTAAGTGATAAGAGTGTCATTAGTCATTTCCACTACACCAAATGAAATAAAAACTTTAATTTATAAAAATATGGGATATCCAATATTAATAACATTGAAAATAATATTTTTTTAATCCTTTTTTATGTGTACAAAATTAAATAGAAGATCTAATAGATAAAAATTTGGAAGATCCAAATAACACTATGCAATAACACAATGAAATAAAAACTAAATATAATCTAGATGTATTGCCATGATAGGCATGCAATATAGGCACATGTGTCCAATGTCAATAATACATAGATTGATGTGATAAGCATATAAAAAATTACATCTACCAACATAGTATCTAATGTTGGTTGAATGTCATATGTGCATATACAATGCCAAAAATTCATCAATTGCCATATAAGCATACAAACAAGTACATACCATGTGTAAGACATCTTATTCATCAAACAACCTCCCTTTATTTTCCTTCCTTGAATACGACTCTCCCTAGGATTCCCTGCTTGTAGATGGAGACCCCTCTAATGCCTTTGATTTCTCCAAGGTCTGACTGTGGGTCCTATGCTCATAGATAGATTATAGTTGAGCCTGTTTAAATACAAGAATTATTATGAAATTAACATAAAATATATTCAAACAATTTTTAATAAATTAATTTTAAATTATAATAAAAGATCATTTAAACATGCACATACTGCAAGCTTGCGATCCTGCTCAATCTATTTTTCACATTCAAACAACTTAATGATAGGCTCAACTAACTGAATAGGCATCTAAAATATAGAAGGAACATGAGAAGTTACCCCAATCACCATCTGACTAGGATTATCAGCTATCATAGAACAATCTTGCATACACAATACATTTACATAAGTTATATTTGCCCCAAGTACATATACTAAAATTATTAAAACAAGTTTATTTTTACAATTCAACATTATAAGAATTAATATATACCTCTATTAATGCATGTTAAGATGATATTGAAGCAACAATGCCTATATCTATCTCAACTTGTAGAGAGGGAGGAGTATCTACTCCAACCATCAACTGTTCAAGTAAATAAGATCTCACTTAGTTTTATATAATGTATCAAATCTTATATATGGAAACCAAAATGATCAATAAAAGAACTTTTATATTAAATATTTGTCCATATAAGTACATGAATGCAATGACACATTATAGGAAAGAAGAGAATAATCATGCACATAAAAATACACTTAGATTTGAATTGATAAGCCATCTATTGAAGTGCTAGAGCAGTAACCTTGTACTAGAACCAAAATTAGAGGATTAGTGAAAGGGAATATATAATATACTAGTTTCTTTATTTTATCAATAAATATAAATATACTTGGGTCAAGATCTTCAAATTATACTATATTACATGTTGGACTATATGGGTTGTTGATTTATAACTCGTTTAAAAATAAGGGTTTGACTTAGGTAGTACCTTAATAACTACTTCCTTTTTGTAAGGTCTACAAGGTGATTTGATCTTATTATCACTTTTCAAGGAAGGAGAATAAAGAGTAGGCATGCTTGAATATCATCTCCCTTTTTTGAGAAATGATTTGGGCAACCAGTGGGTGGTTTTGACACTCATGATAAATCTTATCCTAATCACAAAGATGTATGTCTTGGGCATGATATTGATGATTATAGTAGTTCCTCATGTTATTTCATGGAGATGGTTGTTTAAGTGGATTGGTGTGGGATATTTATTTTAAATGCCTACAATTGTGTGTGTGTGTGTGTGTGTGTGTGTGTGTGTGTGTGTGTGTGTGTGTGTGTGTGTGTGTGTGTGTGTGTGTGTGTGTGTGTGTGTGTGTGTGTGTGTGTGTGTCTGTGTGTGTGTGTGCACGCGCGTGTGCGTGCATGTGTTGGGTGCACAAATATAGATGGGAAAGAGAGAAAATGGATTGTTTGTGTTTTCCCATATCAAAGATGAGGAAGTATTTGTGCTACATGTGTTTAGTCATGTCAATTTTGTGTCCTTGTGGTTTTAGATGCAATATGGTCATAGGAATTTTAGTCTAAATTATTAGGAAAGTCTTTGGGAAAGAGTTATATGAATGAGACTCCCATTTAATAGGATATTATCACTTCCATGCTAAATTTTACTAGAAAAATAGGTTTATATTAATAAGGAAGCTTCAAATATTTTATGTCAAAATGTGCTTTATGTTTTTTTCATAAATAATGTCCTATCCCTAGAAGCATGTAATAGATTTCTTGTAAAATAGTGTATTGGCCTCATGCAATAGAAAGAGAAAATGTACCATATGGGTAATGGGTATAAGATATGAATACAACATCTACATCCTTGATCAGTGACCCTGTAAAAGACTTCTAAGATGTTACTCCCAAGGAAGCATGGTGCAACATAAGACCATTCATGACTTTTATGTTTTTTATTGTGTTATTTTTGTAGTAATTCTAAAGAAGAGAAGTAAATTAGATGCAAAGAGAAAAACTATATGTTTGTTTTATTATGTCTATTGTTAATGATGTAAATTTATTCTCTTTTACCTTAAATTCCCTTGCTATTATCATTCATTTTCAAAGGTAACATGTGGATTAATGTATAATGGTAATGGTGACTATTGACGCTAGAGATTGCACCCGGGGCAAGGAGGCTTAGCTCCTGCCTTCTCCTCGCAACATGGAAACTCTCCTCTCACCTGTGGGATCGGTGAAGCTGGAGAAGAGAGTCTCTAGATAAAGGCTAGCTCCCTTTGATGCATCATGTTTTTTCTAGCAAGTGCTAACATATATATATATAATAAAGGGGGGATGAAAAGGGAGAAAGAGAATGCAGGAAAAACAAGCCTACTCTAAAAGAGGTGATGCACCAAAATAAGTCAACCTTCACACATCCACTCTCAAAATCAAACCAATACATACATACACTTCACATTTGGCAGAAAGGACCAGGCTACAAGGAACTGACAAGAAGGCTATAATTGAAAATTTAGAACATAGATCACCCAAGGTGCTGTGAAACACACACTTATGAAATAATTTCTTCTACTCCTTCACTCCCAAATACTACTCTTCTCCTATCAGCTGTAATAATGGCACCTTGTAGACAGCAGGTCTGCTAGTGTTGAACCTATGAGAGCATCAGAAGACAATGACTGGACACAAGCAAACATTCAAAGCATTCTCTGAAAATCTATCCAAATGGAGGTAATAGACTACATTTTATTTGATTCAGGTGAAAATTTTGTAGAGCTGCACTCTTTACAAAATGTGAAAGATCCTATCATTCTCAAAAATGAGAAGTTACAATATATAGAAGAAAGGAGAAAGAAACTTGGCACTTTTTTGACAAGTTGGCCTATTGTGTCCCATTTGAAAGAGGAAACACTGTTGTGTTGTCATCATCCTAGAAGAAGCCTGTTGGAACCATGCTGTATAATCACCAAATTTGACTTTGGCATTTGAGCTTTAATGTGGAAGCATGGATCGCACCTCTTTTCTGCCAACAGACTGAAATTTGTTCCCTTTTAAATGCACATGCCGTGTTATTCACTATTTGCACCATTTGGGGATTATCAGGCAATAAATCGCCTGCACTTTGCAACTTGGACTGCCTTGTCACTTTTGTGCCATGTCATTTCTCCTTGTCTGTCACTTTGTCAATTTGTCTTTGTCTTCTTTGTCTCTTCTGGCTTGTCAGCCCCCAGGGGCGAACCCTTAGCAGATCACTGCAATTCAAGCTCCTTTTCCCTTTTTCAATGTTTGAAAACCCAACAGCTATTCTATTTCATCAAATTTGATGGCCTTGGAGATGTCAGGTCCATGCTAGCAGTCAGGTCCACACTGGCAGCCTTCAGGCTATCTTTCCTTGTTAAATGGGTCCATGCTAGCTTTAGACAGCTGACGGGCCTTCATTGCTTTGTGCAGACTGCATATTTTCTTAACACCTCGGTGGGTCACTTTTCCTTGGATGGGCTGCGTAGACTTTTAAATGTTTTTGCAGACTTTGAAAGCTCCGTGGACCTTTGCTGGGCCTTATTTATTCCCCACAGACTTTTGTCCGCGGACATTTCCCGTGGACAAAAAGTCTATGGAAATTTCCTTTGCTTTTGCTTCGTGCGACCGGCCTGACCTTTCATGTTAAGCCATGGTGAAATAAATTGGGACTTAGTTAAATTCATTGAACAGATTTAGCCCTTGGACCTCGAACCGAGCTGAATTGAACTTGGGTCCCATTATGATGAAGTGTTGGCCCTTCACTAGAGCGTTGAACTTTATGTTTGTGCCTTCATCCAAGGGTAGCCCCTTGAATAGAACCCGTCAAACCAAAATTTGGTTCAACAGTTTAAGGTTCAAAGGGTCACACTGATGAACCAAAGGCTGATGAACTCCTCCAAGCTTTGAACCGCCACGTACGTTGAACCAAGTACGTTGAACCCAAACATTGAACCTTTTGAACCAAGGGTGGTTGAACCACTCAACCAAGGCATAAAATGAAAGAACTCTTTGAACTCATTGAACCCAAAAATGACTGGCATTTGAACAGCAGGTGAAGAAGGTGACCGAAATTTTGCTTATGGGCAAAATAGGTCAACAGTTGGTGACTCATAGGGGAAGCATGCCTGCTATGCGTAGAACTAGTTGCCTTAAAAATCCATTGGGCATGGAGTCAGATGCAGCTTTGAAAAAATAGCAACAGATTGAAAGATTCAAGAATCAAACATGAAGTTTTACCCCCCAAGCAAAGGGAAACACACAAGACTAAAAAATGCTACCTATGCAACTACACTTACGAAAAGCAGGGAAAACAACTGAAAACAAACTACTATATACAGCTAACCAGGAAAATTCACCTCCCTCCTAGATCAAAGGGAAATTTTCTTAAGTCCCCTTCCTGGAAAGAAGACTTATGGTAGCAAGCAAGTAGTTGAATGAAGAAGAGAGTTGGCGACTTGCTCTTCTTGCCTGTCACCTACATTGGTTGGAATCTAAGTGGATCAGATTCAAACATGCCTCCAATATATATGTATTCTGCTTGTCCTTGGAGGCCTATTGAATGCTGGTCCCTTCTATTGGTGCTCTTCACCAAGAAATCAGTGGCTGCTGGCTTATCACCGTTAGCCCTTTGACATGTACATTCCCTCTACAATGCATCATGGTCTGACCTATTTCCATCTGTTTCATTACAGGGTCTGTTAGACTCATCCTCTACTTTTCTTTGGCCTTCTTGAAGAAGGGTGACTGCTATGATGTTTGAAATGGACTCACAAAATGATTGCTCATCCCATAGAACATCGCCTCTTTCTTCAAAACTCTCTTCTTCAAGGCGTTCCTCTAGGAAGACAGACCTCTCTTTTCTTTCCTCCAACTTAGGCTCCTCAATGTGGTCAACCTCATCATCAAAATAGCAAGGAAGTTCATCAAACAGAGGGGAAGAGAGCTCACCATGCATTTGTTCCTCCTCATATTGCTAGAACATCTGCATATATGCAAGACTTGCATCTTCTCCGTTGCTGATAAGGTCTTCACAAGGAGTGTCAATGATGATTTCTTCTTCGTTGTCACTCATGACAGCCTCTTGAAGAGCTATAGATGGAATCTTCTGCTCCTCACTTGCCTCTTGCAGAACAAGTTCTTCCTTGAGAAGGGGTGAAGTGGTAAAAACATGTGGAAGAGGAGGCAGTCCTTGAGCTAGAATCGAATGATTCTCCCCTCTCCACTTGATCAGCACTTCATCAATATCAGGCACGACCTGATAACTCTCTTGGAAATGTGTAGGTGGGGTGTGTTTAGGCATGGAATGTGTTGTTTGGTCTGAACCATCCACCACACATTGGCTGAGGAATTTCTCTTTGGATTCCAACTCTGCTATTCTCTTGGCCAGATCTTCTTGGAAGAGCTTCTCCTGGAGATCTCTAGCATTATCATGAGTAGGCGCAGCTTCATATTCTTCAAGGCTTTGAGAAAAACCTTGCTCTTCCTCCTTCCTGCCCCATGATTCTACTATTTCCTCCCAAGTCAGGAATTTTGAATTAGAATTTTGCTCCTATGAACAGATAGCAACTTTGTTTTCCACAAGGTCTTGAGGCTCCTCTGCAAGGTCTGTAAGTTTTTCCTCTCTTTCAAGAAGCAGCTTCATCCTAGCCTCTAAATCCTCAATTTGCTTGGCTAGGTTGTCCTGAAAGAGTCTTTCTTGGAGGTCACCAGCATGATCCTCTCCAAAGCTCAGAGCTGGTTCCTGGCATTCCTTCCTCCAACTTGGAATCTGCACATTATGCTGAAGGACTTGGGGAGGTTGGGGAATGCAAGGAAAACACTGCTAGTGCATTGGAGGAGACTTTAGAGGAGGGACGTGCTGTCTGGTGGAATTTTCCCCAATGGGAGATTCACAATATAAAGGATTGGGAAGATTGATCTCCATGGGGGTTTACTCTGATGCCCTTTGATACTGGAAAGTTAGGCACATGGGATTGGGAACAGACGCATTTGGTGAGTTGGAGTGAGCAAGTGCAATGTGATAGAAAGGATTTGGTGCCAAAGAGGGGGCTTTTTTTAGAATATGAGGGGGCGCACAAGGCTGGCTGCCTTGAAAAGATGGATTTCTCCATTTTGTTACCTCTTCTTCCATGGATTGCAAGGCCTATGCTTTCCTAAACAAACACTCCTCTTTATACATCCGCTCCCACTGATATCTGTACTGCTCCTCCTCTCTGTTGATCTCCATTATCTGCCTCTCAAACTCCAGCCTCACCTCCCTTATAGTTACAGGGCAACTAGGAGAGCTACTTGAGGGGATGCCATAAAGAGGCTGAGTATGATCATGGTAATATGAAGGAATATAAGGCCCATGATTTTGTGCAAAAGAAGTATACATACAAGAAATGATTTTTGATGGCACCAGGCTGCTTAACCAGTGGATTCAACTTAGAGTCGCCAGATGCTGAATAAACTCAATTTACCGTAACAGGACTAGCATCAATCTTGAAACTTTACTGCGTTGAAAACTTGTGGTCCCACCGGGCGTGCCAAAACTGTTGACGCACACGGTGCTGTATTGGTGGTTCCTCTATTGTAACAAGATCAGTGACTAACCCTATAACTTTACTGATTAAAAACTTGTAGTCCCACTGGGTGTGCTAGAACTGTTGACACTGGAGATTGCACCCGGGGGGCAAGGATGCTTAGCTCCTGCCTTCTCCTCGCAACATGGAAACTCTCCTCTCACCTGTGGAACCAGCGAAGCTAGAGGAGAGAGTTTCTAGATAAGGGCTAGCTCCCTTTGATACATCGTGTTTTTTCCAGCAAGTGCTAACATACATACATATACATATATATATATATATATATACATACATACATACATACATACATACATACATACATACATACATATATATATATATATATATATATATATATATATATATATATATATAAAGTGGGGGGATGAAAAGGGAGAAAGAGAATGCAGGAAAAATAAGCCTACTCTAAAAGAGGTGATGCACCAAAATAAGTTGACCTTCACACATCCACTCTCAGAATCAAACCAATACATACATACACTTCACATTTGGCAGAAAGGACCAAGCTGCAAAGAACTGACAAGAAGGCTATAATGGAAAATTCAGAATAGAGATCACCCAAGGTGTTGTGAAACACACACTTATGAAATAATTTCTTCTGCTCCTTCACTCCCAAATACTGCTCTTCTCCTATCAGCTGCAACAATGGTGCCTTGTAGACAACAGGTTTGCTGGTGTTGAACCTGTGAGAGCATCAAAAGACAATGACTGGACACAAGCAAACATTCAACGCATACTCTAAAAATCTATCCAAATGGAGGTAATAGACTGCATTTTATTTGATTCAGGTGAAAATTTTACAGAGCTGCGCTCTTTACAAAATGTGGAAGATCCTATCGTTCTCAAAAATGAGAATTTACAATATATAGAAGAAAGGAGAAAGAAACTTGGCACTTTTTGACAAGTTGGCCTGTCGTGTCCCATTTGAAAGAGGAAACACTATTGTGTGGACATCATCCTAGAAGAAGCCTGCTGGAACCATGCTGTATAATCACCAAATTTGACTTTGGCATTCGAGCTTTAATGTGGAAGCATGGATCACACCTCTTTTCTGCCAACAAACTAAAATTTGTTCCCTTTTAAATGCATGGGCTGTGTTATTCATTGTTTGCACCATTTGGGGATTATCAGGCAATAAATCGCCTGCACTTTGCCACTTAGATTGCCTTGTCACTTTTGTGCCATGTCATTTCTCCTTGTCTGTCACTTTGTCAATTTGTCTTTGTCTTCTTTGTCTCTTATGGCTTGTCAGCCCCCAGGGGTGAACACTTAGCGAATCACTACAATTCGAGCTCCTTTTCCCTTTTTCAATGTTTGAAAACCCAATGGCTATTCTATTTCATTAAATTTGACAGCCTTGGAGACGTCGGGTCCATGCTGGCAGTCGGGTCCACGCTAGCAGCCTTCGGGCTATCTTTCCTTGTTAAACAGGTCCATGCTAGCTTTGGACAGCTGACGAGCCTTCATTGCTTTGCGTGGACTACATATTTTCTTAACACCTCGACGGGTCACTTTTCCTTGGACGGGCTACGTAAACTTTTAAATGTTTCCACAGACTTTGAAAGCTCCGTGGACCTTCGCTGGGCCTTATTTATTCCCTGCAGACTTTTGTCCGTGGACATTTCCTGCGGACAAAAAGTCCACGGAAATTGCCTTTGCTTTTGCTTCGTGCGACTGCTCTGACCTTTCGTGTTAAGCCGTGGTGAAAGAAATTGGGACTTAGTTAAATTCGTTGAACAGATTTAACCCTTGGACCTCGAACCGAGCTAAATTGAACTTGGGTCCCATTATGACGAAGTGCTGGCCCTTCACTAGAGCGTTGAACTTTATGTATGTGCTTTCGGCCAAGGGCAGCCCCTTGAACCAAACCCGTCAAACCAAAATTTCATTCAATGGTTCATGGTTCAAAGGGGCACGCCGATGAACCAAAGGCCGATGAACTTCTCCAAGCTTTGAACTGCCACGTACGTTGAACCAAGTACATTGAACCCAAATGTTGAACCTTTTGAACCAAGGGTGGTTGAACCACTGAACCAGGGCATAAAATGAAAGAACTCTATGAACTCGCTGAACCCAAAAATGACTGGCATTTGAATAGCAAGTGAAGAAGGTGACCAAAATTTTGCCTGTGGGCAAAATAGGTCAACAGTGACATAAGTCAAAATGAGAATATGACTATATTGATCTTAGCAACTTTATTTTCAAGATAGTGTTACCTAGAAGGACCCCTAGATAAGTGTTAGATTCATTTTATATAAGTATCCTCATGGCATGTGAAATACCCTTATCTAAACTTCAATGAGATTATTCATGGAATCTTTGTGGGATTTACCAAAAGCATTTATATAAATATCGATGAGTCCATTATCATAGCTTGCAACTATTGTAAAGAATAGAGCAAGGATAAAGAGAGAGAACATGAAAATAGAGTACATGAAAATAGAGAAAGATAAATTTAACTTAAACTTACAAGGAAAATATATACATATACTAAACATACATAAAACATAAAATTAACTCAAAATTTTACCTATGTATAAGTAAATGGTGTCATCCTAATAGAGGCAGATGTAGTAGTAGATGGCCCAGCAGCTAGATTTGAATATGTAAATAATGATTGTAACAAATCAAATACTGTAAATGCTAACTATGATGATGAAGGAACCGTCACCTCTTGAGACATAAAAAATGGTCCATATATAAATCATATTAAATTTATATGTAAATTAATTGTTACCTAAATTTAATTTTCAAATATAGCTTAAATTTAACATGACATTTATATAAAATATACCTGCATTTGTGTAGTGACTAATGTTTGCATGTTAAATGTGCATGCCAAAAACTCATCACTCATAAGAATATGATCTAAACCATCTAAAACATGAACGTCATCATCATCAAAAGGTCCTATGCATAGAGCTCTACATGAACTATAAGGGTGGGGTTAGGGTCAGGTAGGTGGCATATTTGTAGCATCACTCTATGAAAGTTTGCTCATATGTTGAATGAGTGTATCAGTGAGTGAACTAAGAGCATGGAGAGTGTTTATCTCCATAAACTATAGAGGGGATCTCAAGCTCAAGAGGCTTTTGAATATAGATCTATGTAGGCTAATTAGGCACATGATGTGTACCTAGTCGAACCTGCATAGAACCTTTCCTCAACCCTAAAAATCATTAAAATAAAAATAATTTGGAATATTGTTGAGGACAAACTCACGATAAATTTTCCTCAAAAAATATAATAGGACCTCATGGTTGTTACATGGTGGATAGTCAAAGACCATCCACCATTGATCCCAAAAATTCATTGTGATTAAGTTATGTACACAAAGATAGATAGGAAATCATTTAGCGGTTACAACAAATGGGGCATTAGTGGTTGGGTTGATGAATTGGGTAAAAATGGAGGATTTTGAAATTTCTTTGTTCTCGACCTGAAGCGCTGACAACTTATCATCATAATATGCCCTAAAAGTATCCCTATATGAGGTCCATTGGTCAATTTGACTCATTATAGAGTCAATTTTACCTAAGAAGGTCTGTAGGGAATTATCTAGTTGGGTGTAGTGGGTGTTGGTCCAAGTGGGATCCCTCATTCTGTCAATTAACTCTTCAATTTCAAGTTAGTTTCCAACAATGCTTTCAATCAAAACCTCTTAACTACCAAGGGGTTTTGGGGAACTGTAGGAGGGTTAGGTGGAGGGATAGGAGGAACAACAGGGTTTTTTGGAGGGTTAGGAGGAGGAGAAACTAGAGGGTTCTATGGAGGGTTAGGAAGGTTAGCAGGATGGGATGTTAAAAAAACAAATTATAATTAAAAACTAAGGTTAAACAATGAAAATTATAAAAAATAGGGTTAAATAGGGAAGATTTTAATCACTTACCTCTCCTACATGGTGGCATCATCGATCATCAGGTATGTGGGATGAATCCGGTATCATCTTAGCACTCTTTAGAGTTTTCTATGCAAAATGCAATCACGAAAGCTATGAGAGAGCAAGGGAACAAAGATTTTACATTTGGGTTTCCCTTTTTATTTTTTCAAGGCATAGGTAACATAATCATGTTATTGTAAATTATAAAAATGTGATCATGTTAATAATGTGATTGCATTATTGTTTAATTTAATGTAATCATGTTATTGTATAACATGATCACGTTATAGCTCAATAATCCTAAGCCTGTATTTAAATAATATGATCATGTTATTAATTAATGTGATCGCGTTATGGGTAATGTCCACAGAATTATCCCCCAACTCCATGCACCTACCCTTACTTGTTATTAGTTTAGGTAAAATATCAAAACCTAGGGCCCCTTTAGGGTTATTGCATGATTGTGTTAGACTAGAGGCTTTAGAACCCTCCTTAGCATAGGGTATTGTGATAAATGATCCCCTAATCAGATCTAATGGATACCCATATTGGTCATGTTCCCACTTAAAAAATGTGTTCCCAATCGGAAGTGTAGGTCTACCTTTTTTGATCTAGGATTGATTTATAGACATGATGCATTTTTGATTGCATACACTTAGATTTGGCCATTTTGTAGGTGATAATGGACTATGTTTTGACTAAAATTTGAAGATGGATTGCCTTTATGGCATCCTTATTATGAACTTCAAAACCTTGCTCGGTTCCAAGTGATTTCACCTTGCCTTCCATAAGCAACTTTATTTGCATTCTCACACACATGCCTGTGTGATTCTTTAGGCTTGCATTTTCTCCTTCTCTGCCACCTATAGGTCACTATAAGCCAAGAGTCATATCTCTTTATTCTAGAAGAATCAAACTTGTTTTCTATCTTCATCCAAGATCCCTCATATCACTTTATGACCTTTGAATGCTCAATTTCCATACAAGAATTACACATTCTCTTCATACATTGAATACAAACTTGTAGGACTTCCATGGGATATATGGGTGCATGATTATTCTCCATCAAATTATGTCTTGATCTATGATCAAGTACTATATTATAGGTTGAAATGAAATTGATGAGGCATGGTAACTTTCTAGGGATACATTGGAGACTACCCATTACACTAAACCATCAATGAACCTCGTATGCTTAACAATAATAAAAATAAAGCAGATAATTAATTATTTTAGTATTTTGTTTATGATAGGATGCCAAGTTTGGATTATAAAAATAAGTCTTCATCTCTATTTAAATTACATTCCAATATCTTAATATTTCTATTGATTTTTTCAACTTCATTTTCACATTATTTTTCTTTATTCTAATGATCTTCATATCTTCGAGATAAATATAGCTTTTGGTCTTATCATAGCACTTTTCCAAAGTTGATTTGAAAACATAATTTAGCCTAATATATGTGCTATGCTCTATGAATTTATCATTAACAATTATTCATGTTTCTACGATGTACACCTTGTCAAAACCCACACATTCGATGAAAAAACTTTTTTTTTAAGTGTTTGATTCGGCATGTCTTTTGTTGAATCAAGACCCTTGTCATTATCTTTAAATACATAAAAACCATGTTGATGTTGTACCTCTCAAAAAACCTAGAACTATTGTGACACTCCATGCAAGTTCCACATAAGGTAGAAGGACCATTATAGATGTATCATTCTCTTCCCAATTCATTCTTTTTTCACCAAAGTTTGTCTTATTCAAGGTTCTATTTATTTGCCTCTCATATGATCCTTAATTTGAAACACCTTTCAAAGTGTTTAAGCTCTTGTTCTACATGTGGTTCATCTACTAGTCTAATGGCTCTAGTGGCCATAGTAGTTAATACCCATTCCTTTTGTGTTTGATGATGATGAGAATTTGCATGGACATATCTATTTGTGTAGGTGGTTTTTCCTAAACAATTTCCTAGCAATTGAGTCATCTTCTTTCCTTTTTAAAAGCACATAAAAATGGGAAGACTACCATTTTTTTTATTGACGATTGAATTTATATACTCTTACGATAAATTGTTATGACGATTGAATGTATATACTCTTAAGATAAATTGTTATCATCGACATATTTTTCCCATCATTTTTGTATCAAACATAAATTATTTAATACCTTTTTCTCAAAAAAATTCATGAAAATATTCGTACCATGTCATATAACATATTTATTATACATTATTTGGTTGTTTATCAAAATTTTAAATATTTCTCTCTCCAATTCTTTTATAAAAATTCTTTGAAACATAATCTAAATAATAAAATAAACAAAAAGAGACCATTATTTTATGTAATAAATTTATACTAAAATGTTTCAATAATAAAACTAACCATCTTATTACTATACACCCTATCATATAACATATTTATTATATACTATTTAATTGTTTGTCAAATTTACTAATTTGTAAAGAAAATAATAAATTTTATAAACAATCAAATAATATATAATAAATATGTTATATGACTTATAAAGAAAAATTGATCCATAAAAAAACCTTTTATTATGTAACAACACTTTATATATATATATATATATATATATATATATATATATATATATATATATATATATATATATATATATATATATACACACACGGGTATATGCATTTAATATTTACCATGGATAGAAAAGTACGAGAGATCAACGCCAAGATATGCTCATCCTCATAAAACATTACTAAATTTATAAGAACTTAATACTTATTATGGACATTAATCTTTTTGTTAGCCAAGAAAACTGCAAAATAGATAAGAATAAGTATAAATATATGACCGTAAATACATATAATCTCAAGTATAAATACACGGCCATAACTACAAATAATCATGAATAACCATTGTTAAGTAGGATTCTAAGTGCTGTAAGGATTGCAGCGGAAGAGGAGGAAAACAATGGAGGCTGTGAGAGGAAGAAAGGTGTCAATAATGGCTATTTCTATTTGCATGATTTTACTTTTTTCATCATCTTCTGCGACCAGAACAGGTGAGGATAATTTATTCTAAACTTTTTATTTTATTGTATGATTAAATCGAAATGCAGTTACTACTTAATTAATTAATTATTACGTTACAAATCAAAAATAAAAATTATGAGAATGTTGTGCCTTTTTCAGCTCGAAAAACCATTGCTGCGCCTTCTCCTGCTCCTGCTCTTGCTCCTGCTCCTGCCACTGAATATAATCCTAACTTATTTGTTGATTATTTTGATTATGGTGCTTACGCCACTTGTTTATGTTGTCTCATAATTAGAACAAAGCATAACAAATGCTGTGATTATTGTGATTATGGTGGGAGATAAATAACTTTCAAAGCTTTCATGAAGGTTTGGAATAAATAAATGTCGAAGTTTCTACGACAGTTTGAGAATAAATAATCGTTGTAACAGAATTATTGTGGTGATGATTGACGATTTATAAAAGGGATTTGAGCTTCTTGTTTGTATCTAGGTTAATAAATAATTGATATAACAATATTGTTTATTTTATGATATATTATTTCTTATTAGATATTAAAAAATATTATAATATAATTGATGTCGATAATAATAAAGTGGGCTTCAATTGATGTCAATAATAATAGAGTGCACTGAAATACTAATTAATAACGCACAAATTTTGAACTAATCTTTAACACTAAATTCAATAAGAAAAATTATTTATTGAGATTTCAATGGCGGAAAATTGGCCATAGTATGACAAATCCTATTGAATGTAGTGCATTTCTGCAACAAAATAGAAAATTACAATGGCAAAAATTATTTATTGAAATATCAATGAGAAAAAATAGCCGATAATATGACAAATCCCACTGAATCTAGTGCTTTTCAGCTATAAAATAGAAATTAATATAAATGAAAGTAGAGAATAGATTAGATGGAATTTAATATTTTTCATGCTGGATGTTTAAGGCTGGTCATGCTGTGGGCTGTTCAGCAACACAACGGGGACGCCGTTACAGACGGGATTATCTGTGTTGCAAAGCAGCCGCAACGTCAACTGTGGTTAAAAACAAAAAAGTTGATGTTTGAAATTTTTTAAGTTTATAAATTATTTAATTTGAACAAAGTAAACATTTGTTGATTTATCGTGATCTAGATTAACAGGTGATAGAACAATCAGAATCCACCATTTTTGAAGCCATTTTATATGAGTTTTATTTTCCTGTTCAGCACCATATAATTCATCATCGAAGCATAAATTTTCAATGTAAATATGTTTTAAATTTTTAAGTTTCAGCAGCACTTCAACTAGCCAAGCACCTTCTAATTAATGAAGTCAATTCAACACTACGAGTCAATTCATTTTGTTTATTTTTATTTTTTTAATTTAATTAATAGTTACTATTTGAAGGTTTAATTTAGATGAATTTTAATAGAAATTGTATATTTAAGAAAATTCGTTTTCATTTTCTTCATTTCTCCTTTTTTTTGCAACATAACCAAAACGTACCCATCTTGACAGCTTTGGATTGCCTGACATTGGCGAAACACCGCAGTTTGCCATAGATCCCTGACTCCACACGTTTATGCAAAAAAAAGGCCGAAAATG
>JARHVA010004351.1:1342500-1415000 GCA_037957365.1 Torreya grandis | reverse complement strand
AAATCTTAAGATTTTCGAGAGAGAGAGAGAGAGAGAGAGAGAGAGAGAGAGAGAGAGAGTTTCTTACCAGTCCATGTTTCATGTGGAGTTTTATTAATAAGAGATAATGTATGCGATCGATTGATCAAATAAGAAGGAATCGTTAATGTTTTTGCATATAATTTATTTTATAAAATTTCACCACTTAGAATACTTATATTTTTATCCATCAAAATATTTTTCATTTTTTTCACTAAATCCATTCCATTTTGGAGTAATGGAGTTTTCTTTTGCATCACTATCTTGCATTGCTTACAAAACTACTCAAATTCATCTGAGTAATACTCACTACCATTATCACTTCTCAAAATATTTATCTTGTTATCTATCTGGTATTTCTACAAGATCCTTAAAATCTTTGAATTTAATGAAGACCTCTTATTTATTTTTAATACATTATACCTAGGTTTTCCTCAAGTGATCATATAAAAAATAAACATAGTACAAAATTATTCCTAGTGTGACAACATTTACAACTTCATACACATCACTATGCATTGATTATAAAATATTGTATGTTCTTGTGTGCATTTTATTATATTCTAGAGGCTCTTGGTCTAGGGCACAAGAGAGAATGAAACTTCATAAAAAGTAAGCACATGAGACCACCACAACTAGTGGGATCTGAGAGAGCCCAGAGTTGAAACCATCTCCATTCCATCTTAAGTTTATTTTGATAAATTTCCAAGCCTTCCAGATACTCTAAGAAACAAATGTGCCATCAATATATATATAGACCTATGTGATTAAAAGTATTTGGAGATTTTAAACTTTCCAAGCTCTATTTCCCATAGGATTGCCTTGAGTGATGTAGTTTTGAAGCATAATTTTCTATACTTCATCTCCTTCAAATGTTCAGATGATCCATTTAGCACACAAGACAAGGACTCTAACTTTGATGTATGAGAGCATGATTAGATGCCTACTAAGTGATGTATGTTTATTATAACCCAATCATTGCATTGAGGAATTATGCATAGTCATCGCGAGAAGTGACATTGTGAGTATGAGTGTAATCTTTGTAACATAGTTGAACATAAATATAAAGAGTCTTTTGAGTCCCATTTCGAGTCTTTTTTTTTAAATTACCCTTGAGAGTAAAGGAATGTAACATTTATTGGAGTAAGGTAGAGGTTCAATTTCTCCCATCATTCACATCTCTATAAATAAATGGGAATAAAAAATCAATTAGATTAACTTTATGGTTTCATAATAATTAAATCTGGACTTCTCAAGACTGACATCTAACATCCTTCTTATTTTGGTTCATCATACTCTAGTTCATCTAAATATTCCTTAGGAAACTCCCTTTTTAGTTCATGTTCTTTTGTTGTTTCATATTTAGATGCATATTTCCTATCCTCTAATTGGATTTTATTTTTATTCCTTAAGTTGTGATTCTTGATTTAGAACCCTTTAACTTATCTTAAGATTCAATTACAAATTTAAACCATTCTTTGTATATAGGTTCCAAAGCATCACAATGAAAAGGGATTAATAGTATAGAGGGAGAGTCTATGTTTCATGTGGAGTTTATTAATAAGAGCTAATTTATGTAATCAATTGACAAGATAATAAGCAATCACAAATGCTTGTGCCTAGAAATTATCTTATAATCTCATATCACTTAGAATAATTCTAGTGTTATCCATCAGAGTTTTAATCACTATTTCTATAATTCCATTTTATTTTGGTGTAATGCAATTTTATTTTGCATCACTATCCCACATTTCTTACATAATTTTATGAATTCAATTGATAAATACTCCCCACCATTATCACTTATCAAAATATGTATCTTATTATATGTTTTGTATTTCTACAAGAGCCTAAACTCTTTGAATTTATTGAATACCTAATATTTATTCTTAATACATTATACCTAGGTTTTCCTCGAGTAATCATATATAAAATAAACATAGTATAAAATTATTCCTAGTGAGACAACCTTGAAAACTCCATACACATCACTATGTATTAATTATAAAATATTATATACTCCAATAATATTATTGTGAAAATTTACTCAAGTATTCTTACCATATACAAATTTTTCATAGAAAAAAATATAAATGACAATTATAAATTTATTTAGCCATACTTTTAGTTTTTAATGCTTTGAAGGCCTTTGTATCCAATATGTCAATTCCTTTGATATTAAAGAATTTTCATATTTGCAATAAATGTAAGTATTACATCTGATTCAATAGTACCTTCAAGAATAGTAGAATTATTACATCATTCACTTATAATGCTTGCCTTAGGATTGAACAACATTTTAATATAGATTATTTTTTCCAATACCATTTATCCTCAAACCATTATTTATCTCTTGTTGTAAAATACTACTTGTATAACCACATAATTCATCTTTCTTATGAAACTTAGAGCTATAGATAAACTGAGAATATGAAAAACACTAGAGAGATTTTAACCATTTTTATTTGAGCATCAAATTGACTAATTCTTGGCCAATGTTCTTATATGTAATTATTTTTACTAAAAATACATCACCCCCATTAATATTTTCACATTCAAATAACCACTTGCTATGAGGAATCATATGAAATGAAGTACTCGAGCCAATCAACCATATATCATCAAATGCAGGTGTAATTGATGCTAAAAAGAATATATTCCTCAATCATTAAATGGAGGTCTTCATTTCTTTAGATAGGGGATCATTAGGTGACTTACGCTTTTCAATAAAAAATATAGCCATAATCCTTCCTAAGTGCCCAGTTTTACAATAGTTCCAAAATTTCCTTAGAGTTCTTATATTTATGAATTCTAGAGGTAAATCTAAAAATATTAGAGCTCTAAGGAATTAACAAAGTTGGCATACTACCATAATTCCATGCTTATTTCAAAAAAATCGACTACATCCTTAGGAGTTAACGTAGATGCAATAATAATAATAATGGCCATAAAAAGGTTATCCCATGAATCATGAAATAAACATAACAAAGTAATACACATTTCATATTCATCCATTTTAGTCACGATAGAAAGTAATTGACTTGCCACAATGATAAATGAATTCATATACTCTACCATAGAATCTCCATCATTCATCCTTAGGGAATACAACTTATTTTAAATAAATATTTTGTTGACTAAAGACTTTGTCTGATAGGAATTCAATTACTTATCCCAAATATTATTAGTAGTGTTTTCTCAAAATACAAGGAATAACAATGAATCTAAAATATATAGTTTTCTTGAACTACTTTCCTTCCTATCCATCATCTCCCAATATTTTGTCTTCATATAAATGGGGTATGTCCCTAATATGGCACCCAACTAATCTCTATATCTATAATTCTATCCATTTTGAGTTTTCTGTCCTCGCCTAAAAATGACACTTGAGTGCTAAGAGTGCTACTTGAGACCACCCATCCCTAGCTTAGCCATAAACCTATTTTATAGCCTATTTTCACAATAATCCAACCTTCATGCAGGCCAAAAGCATCCATAAGCATCCTTAAATTAGTCCCAGACCCTCATCTTCACATCTTGGCCCTTAGTGTCTCAGGTTATACCACCTAGACACTAACTCCATAATAGGCGTAGTAGTGCCACATGGTGCTAATTTCCCAATTTTGGTTTTGTTGTCTTTTCCCTCTTTTCTATACCAACAAATATCTTTTCAAATCTAAGACCACCTTGGGTTGGCGTAAACCTCTTTTAAGACTCTTACAAGCACCAAATAGTATATATACATGACTTTTAGCCCTCTAATCACTAGATGGAAATAAGATGCAAATTACACATTCAAGATTAGAACAAATTATGCACGATTAAGGTTATAAATCCTTATTTTGCCCTACTTATGCATATAACCATCTACAACATTCCTAGCTTCTCAAATTACTCAAGTTTCTAGTCTTAAGCACATTCAAAGAACTCAAGTCAATATTCATATTAATTTCACTTATACTTGCACCAGCGCTTAGGTGGGGAGAACTACATGGGGCTTGATCCCTATTCAAAGTATTGGTATGTAGGTAACTCTCATCATAACTAGGTGTTGAATATGTCCAACCTACCACACTAACAACACATTTTACTACCTGTATCAACCAGATGCCCTAACAAAATAGATAATTAGAGTTTTCACATAAAATCAATCAAAATAGGTCATAAAAAGAGATTCAAAACTCCTACACATAAGAACATGCTTGACAATCGCAGACAGAGGTGCACCTAGAAGTTCAAAAAAGTTTTTCATAGAGGACACTACCACCAAACTATGGACACTAGTGCCACATGATGCTATTGTGTTATTAGAGTGCTACTATCCAAGAGGGGTTTCGACACCTAGATCTTATTTGAAACACTCAGACCAGCCTCTATCTGAATATACAGCCTTTAGTTCTATCATTTTAGTCATTTTCTAATTGAGTTCTTATTTATATAATTTATTGTTATTTTTAGAAAGTTCAAATTAATAAAATTCTATTATAGATTAGTGGTTATATTTATTACATAATTCTTCCCTAATTTACTATACTCAAACCCTTTAACAACATAATATTTACATACATCTAAGTCCTAAAAGGTTTAAATATTTAGTGAACCCAACTTAATTTGACCACATTATTTCCAAGACCTAGTGCACCATTAGGGTTTCCCTTCTTCTTTCTAAAATATACTTAATTTTTAATGTAACCTATCATCATGATTATCATGATCGATGCCATTTTTAAATTTTTTATCACAAATTCTTGTGTTTTATATAGCATGTTTATTACCTGTCATTTGTATAAAAATGCACTTGTATATCACTCCTCTCATGGATCATGTTTGAGCTTAGCTTATTTTACACATTGGTCCTCGCAATTTTGAGTCCCATTCTTATGAGAATCATTGCTACATGGATAAATTTGATTTACCTCTAGTTACTACTTTATGAAAGAGAGGTTAGAGGACTCCTTTTGTTCTGCCTCCACCTAGACCAATTGATTATCTTCACTCACATCTCACCTCTACTACTCACCCTTGGCAAATAGTATATCTAATATTTATAGTTATTACTAGATGGAACAAGATGCCTCCTCAGCCTATATAAGAAAAACATAATCCCACCATCCCTCCTCATCCCTAGCACACCACAAAGGGACCTAGAGATCATCACATAGCATTTGATACCGTGGATCAGTTAAGAAACACACCGGTGAAGATCTCCATATTTGAATTACTTAAATAGGCATCAATTTTCAAATATATTCTTTTTTAAACACTCAATCATACATCTTTTCCTTGTGAAGCAGAGCCAACTTAATTTGCATCTATCATGAACACTATCAAGGATATTAAGGATGTTATATATTTTTCCAATGAGGATTTGCTATCAAAGTTAGTTATTTATCATAGTTTACCACTCTTCATTCAAGAAAAAATCAATACCACCACTATTAAATGAGTTCTAATTGACAATGGTTCAGGACTTAACATATGCAACCTCACATTTATATAGAATTTGGGTGTTGATATAGCATCCATTCAAAAGACATATATGAATATCAGAGGTTTTGATGACATTTCAATATAAACATTGGGTTCTATTCCATTAGATATTATAGTTGGGCCAAAAACCCTACCTACATAGTTTTAGATGATGTCTAATGATTTGCACTACACCGTATTACTTGGGAGAACTTGGATACATGCTATGGAGGTTGTACTCTCTACCTTATAAAGATGCATCATATTTTTACATGACATATACTTATAAACTTATCTAGTAGATAATCAACCATTCATATATTGTAGAGTCATCAAGCTTACCACCTCAAGTACATCCTCATATGGGACACCTCATGTTCTTATAGTGTCTCCACCTCACAATATTTTGATTAAAAAGATGTATACATATGAGGTTGGGTAATCCAGCAAGACTATTCCTACACTTATTCTAGGCCTCCTACAACATAGTTACCTTTACCCATGATGGAGGAGGAGGACCCTCCCACAACATAGCTATCTCCACCAAGGGTGGATGATGGGATTCTCATAGCAAAATTACCATTACCTATTAACTCAGAAGAAGTATTCATCCATAACTCTGATATAGATTCCCTAGCCACCACAGGATAATCCAACACCTATTGACATTGACAACTATTTATGTGGATTGAATTTCACACTAGTGAGCCTTGGAGAGTATAGAGATGATTCTAAGGTGATCATGCCTTTTTCTACACTAGAATCACCACTAGTTCATTATCCTATAGCTATAGGCTCACCTACTCAGTTATAGTTAAAGGCAAATCCCTTCCTTAACTCAATACATAGAGTTACATATATGGATATTTACCCATTTAGATGGATTTAAGAAGGTATTTCACATGATAGACCACATCATATTATATAGATATTACTTAATAAAGGATTGATAGCATTACCCATAGTTCATCATAGATCTATCAGTAGATTATCACAATAGGAAGGTCAACCCTTTTTTCATTTTCATAGGCTTATAAGACATGATACAGATAGATATTTACCATTGAATCATAATTTCAATAAATTCAAGGCTTGGGGTACCATTCAAATTATACAGCCTCGACCTCTATAGGTATCTACACACAAAATAATTATCATCAACATAGATGCTCATAGAATGATCTATTTGTTATCCATATTTTTATTACAAATAGATACATCCCCCATGTTGTTATAAATGAGGATTTTTATTCTAACACTTGTACTTTATCATTTGTAAAATGCATAGGATATCAGTAAAATGATCTATAACGTGTCAGGTATTGTCAAGATTCCATAGGACATATCAAACTACCAGTTTCATTTGGCCCCAAGGTGACTAGCACATTATTTTTTATCATGCACAAGGGCACTCATATATAGGTTAAACTTGGCAATATATTATTATAGGAAATGGATACCATTGTTGATCGATCAAATAAATGTTTAATATTCAGTCATAAAGGGTACCTAGTCCGTATTCTACATGATGGCACCGATGAAAAGCACAAGTTTCATATACATACTCCATAGTCTAATGTGGTTTACCCTAGGACTACATGAGAGGCTTCTTACACATTAGAGTAACATCTTATTCGGATATATAGGATCCAAACTAACATCAAGGATAAGGTTACACTAATACATACAATATGGTATGATGATCATGATGATGAGAACTTATTTGAGTTTGGGTAGATCTAGTATCTGACATTAGATTACCTCCCACCTAATCCACTATTTGATTATCCACATCTCATGGATATGATCTTGGGTCTATAGAGACATTGCACTTCGTTTTAGCACTATCTCATTTATTTATAGAATTTATTTATACATACTTTCCTTATTTATTACTCCTCGTACATATTTTCATTTTCATATTGCTTATACATAGTTTATATCCATAAAATACAAAAATAATATAATATGTCAAAAACACAAAAACGTTCAAATACTTACTCAGAAAATAAAAATTATATATTGTATACATTACCATGTTTATAGTTTTTATATTTGTCAGACACCACATATGTTATCTATATTATTATAGTCAGTTTTATCATACATACATGCTTCACTTAATCTTATCAAGTGCTTGTAGATTGATATAATACTTATGTCCACTACACCAATCTAGATTTGTTACTATCTACCCACTAGGGACATACACACATATACACAATTTCTCATTTGATACATTTAACCATTTGGAGGTACCCCATACATAGTTTTGAATACCAGATTACATATTTCTAAACTCTACATCACATATTTAGCATTTTTATATCTTAATATTTATCATGCTATACCTACTCAGATTTTTTGTCGACTACTACTACTTTAGACTTAGTTTATGTACATCTTAGCTCTTATATAGATTTTTATCACATGTCCATGCATACTTTCATTTGTAGCTTTCCTATTTTGGACTTCATTGTGTCTCTATGCTTCTTTTATTTTAGGGCATTTCAATATGCCATTGCTCTATGGCTATATGCCACTTATTTTCATTGTATGCTTTGGACATATTCTCATGTCCTTGTGTGTGCCTTCTTGATTGTGTATGCAAGCATTTAAACATGTTCTTACATGTTGCTCCAATCCAACTTACTTATTCTGTGTGTATGTGTGGAAATTTAAACATGTCCTTGTATGTCTTTCTTTCTTAGATTTAGTGACATGTGCTCATGTCCCTTATATTGGGGCCCCTTGGCCTACTTTGTGTGCCTCATATGTGTTGTATGTATGTTTTATTGTATGTGTCATGTCCATGACACTTGTCTCTTGATTATTACACACTCAATTTTATGATACAATGAGGAACATCATGCATCTCCTATTCCTATTTGGGTGCCATGATGGACATCGTGCCCCATCCCCTAGGTAGCTACTTAGTTATTACTCAAAATTATTATTTATATACATTGTTATATCTATCTTAACAACCTTATGAATGCTAGATTTAGCATACGTCGCATTAAAAATTTATGCTCAGATCATCTTAAATTTTGATGTTATGTATGCACATTATATTGTTTTATTACGCAAATATCATATATGCTTTGTGTTACATCTTGATTTCTCGCTAAAAAAAATTATTTGATTATCCATAGATTTTTTATAGTTGATAACTTGATTTTGATTATTATTTGATTATGCTATGATTCATTTGTTGTTATGAGGTAGTTGTATGTTGCTTTGATTTCATTATGACATTGCTACGAGTTAGTTGTATTGTTTATTATTTATAATGAGATCATGTTGACTTGTTATTTAGTAGTATTTTATGATATACATGGCATGGTGTTATAGACTACCCATTTGTTGTGAGTTGGATGCAGAATATATTCATCCCTTAGAGCATGATGGAGGGAGATGATCATTAGAGCAGGCAACGTGGATGAAGTTATTAGGGGACGACAGAAGAACGGCTAGAACCTTGCGTACACCACGTTAAATAAAACTCATTATATACATACTTGAATGGTTAACATTAGTTCATTTTTTATATTGATTGCATTAAAATAATTATTTTTGCATGTTTAGTTGTGTGTTGGCACAGTTTAATGCATATGTGCAGTTAATCTTGTGTGATTATGTTTATGATGTGCTAATATGTTTATATTTTTGGAAATGTAAAATTGCATGAACATGTATATAAACTAAACCTCGTGACTCTGGAATGCTTTGAAACATAAACTAACTAATGTTTTGATACTTCAAGAATGCCAATTATTGCTGAAAATATATAAATAGTTTAAGTAATGTATTTACCATTTTTTGGATAAAATAATATTATTGACTGTTTGTTAGATGTATTGCTGAATAAGTCATTATAATTATTATTGATTATCTATTATTAAGACATATTCTTATTAAGTGATTATAAAAAAAAATTGCAAATCCTCACAAAGAATAAAATAATAATTATATATTAAGAAAACATATATAAATCAATAGGAAAAGGTGGAGAAAACATCATTAAGGGAATAAAACAAAATTTAAAGCAATTATATTTCATATTTAGGAAAAGACATACATTTAAAAAAAAAAATTGGAATGTATATTTTAATCAAAAAATTATAAAACAAAAAGAATGGAATGACAAGTCATAAAATCCCCATGTACATCTAAAATGGGTAGAAAAAGGGCGCGAAGGAGGTGAGAGGGAGAAGGAAAAACTTTATCCAAATCGAGCCTTTCTGACACCTTGGACAGGCAGGTGGTGTAATTAAAACTCTGTAAGTTTGAAGTTAAAGTCAGATATACATCTGTATATACATTTAGGTGAGATTGATTTATCAAGATATTTTATATATATATGGGGTTGGTTATCTAAATATAAAATCAATAATGAAATAATATAATGTTTATACAATATTATATAAGGTGATCTGAAACATTTCGAAACTCCACAAAAATAACATGTTACAATCTATGACTGACTATTAATAATGCCCCAGAATAACTTAATAGAAATTATGTTGATTATTACTATTGTATACTATGTTACAGCTTTGCACCCCTATTTATGTATAAGGGCAATATCGTAGATTTATCGATACTTATTCCATGTTTATGTGTCTATCATACTCTTGTACATTACTTATAGTAAGAGGTAGGTGCCATTAAGTCTTTCCTTTAGTCATTTTATAAAATGGTAGCATATAAAATAAAATAAAGTTAATAACTGTATGTACCAACCAATTATGCTCTAATACAGGTAATATACTTAGTGCAACGATTTGTATTTAGAGAACGATTTAAATAAAGACCATGCAAACAGAGTAATTGACACAAAATAAAATAAAAGCAGATGAGACAGATTTAAATAAAGACTGTCATTTAAATATATAGATTTACACTAATATAGTTCTAACATATTATGTGATTTAAAATTGCACCCAGTATTATAGATCTACCAAAATAAAGATGACGATTTAAATGTATATTAAGTAAGCAAACAGATTTCTATACTAGAGCGATCTAAATGACGTTATGATTCAAGCTGTGCATTATAATCTCTAATAATAAATGGCAATATGAATTGAGTTGTGTTATTGTATATATATTATATAATAATGGATAAAATATACATAAGTTAGTTCAGCGAGCTATGCAAAAGTTGGGTAATTTATATAATGATAGATAGTCAACTAACGTTATAATGATAATCAGTGGCGACTATGTATGATTTTAATATCTATGTATTATGAGAAGATTTGATGGCTCTAGATGTATTTATTAGAATCATACTACAGCCTCTACCCATCGTTGCCCTATATAGTACATACATATATATTTGTATCTGTATATGTTAGAATCATTGGGCTCTTACTAAATAGTGTATATGTTAGCACTATAATGATTCTAACATATAACAATTCTAATATATTATGATATTATTTGACTTAGTGGATAGCATTGTATCTCTTAGAATACGTTAGAATATTTATATGTTAGATGATGAGTTCTTATATTATATATCTGATGTTATAATCGTTTGACTTAGTATGTTTCAATAACATTAAAATATGGATATAGTATGACATTGTTGGTTATATATTAAAATCAATTTCTAGATATTTATCTTGATTTATGTATGATTTTAATATATATTTGTATATGTCGAACGTGAGATTCATTCTTTTATTAGAAGTTTTGATATCTACAACCAAATACACATTAAGGAGAGGATTGATTGAAGATAGTTATTATCATTGAGAACAAGATTTCCCTAGTTATGAGTCTATACAACCAACAGGGGCATCCGTAATAATCATAAAGGATGATTGATAAAATAACCACAAAACTTTTTAAGACGTGGATGATGAATATAACCCTCTATGCTTATATGACCTATTTATTTATCACTAACAATGAGCTTAAACATAAGGAAGAAAAAATGTGTAAAGAAAATAAAATGCCTAATTGAACATGAAAGGCATATTAGACTAAACCATTAAACTATTGAAGTTCATAATTACACACTAAGTAGAAGTGTACAATGACTAGTGACATCTATACACAGTTATCCGAGTACTTATATATAGTACACGCTAAGGATGTAATCAGATAATGGATCTAGATTATATATTTAGTCTAGCTATTACATTATGGAGTAGTTATTACTATATTCAATTATGTACATTAAGAAAATATGGATCTAGATGTACCATGGGGATGTTATTAGGACACTACATCTACATAACAATTTGAAAATAGATAAGTTAGATTTATTGAGGTGTACCCATATCTATTATAAATAATAAGTTATAGGATTTCGAGGGACATGAAAACTATAACTATAGGAATACAACCTCCTAAAAATATAACAAATGTTAAAATTAAATATTTTGTGTTCATGAGAAGGTTAAAAAGTTTGGGAATGATGGATTTAAGTTTGGAGGGTAATAGTTTATTATCAAATGGCTCATAGAGGGTAGGCTAAAATAGGTGAGCATAGTTAATATTCATGGGTGACAACAAGTAATTAATGTAAGGGAAGAACGGCACACATTATCAAGGTAATAATGGGAAAGGCAATGGTCAAATGGTTTTAAGGTAGTTAGGAGTTGAATGGGCTAAGTTCGTAGACAATCATAGTATAGGGAACTAATTTGTTTTTTCTAATGAATGTTTGTAGCCCCAAGAATAGATACAGATGTGTGATTAGGTGTCATGAATTTTTATGAACATCCACTAGGGGATGACTAATGTTAACTAGGCTTATATGGAGGAGGTTAGGTTGGGAGTGATGAGGCATTATCAGTATATGCTTTAGGATGCATCCATGATTGTATCTCTCATCAAGAGATAGGATCTAAATACGAACATGTTATTACTACTGACCGACGAGATGATGATCTTGCCAAAGGATGTGCATAAGATCACACAGTGAACTTTTCATGGTGATCTGATATATAATATTGAGCATGATGAGCATCTGGAGTTGCTTTATAATGATGATCATGGCTGGGTAAGATGACATGTTAGAGGCTTCAACTTCTCTACATTGCATGAGAGGATACCAAGTGAGTGGATATTAATGACTATGTTTATGATGGTTGTTTCATACTTTGCCCTTCCTAACTCAAGTAGTGGGAGGTTCCCATACTTACTATTAGGGGTGCTAGTTGAGATGTTATTAGGGAGGACTATATTCAGTTAGGTGCCTATTCTCTTAGTACAAATATATAAGGATTTTTGGGGATTCAAGGCCCATACGAGGTACCACATTAGTGTTGGTCTAGTTCTTCACTACTGGGCCTATGAGCACCCCTGGGTGCTGAGGTTGATGGGTTTGCCATGGATGGGATTCATGCAGATTGAGTTACTGGTAGGTTTTATACAATGGAGAGATGACTATGCAATCTCAAGCATAGGAGGAGGTACACATGATGTTGAGTGGTATAGGGTTACACTAGATGCACTAGTTATTGGAGACATCACCTAGAGACCCTACATTTAGTTTCTAGTATGGCTTTTTAATAGGAGGCAGACATACTCCCTCTAGAGTTACAGGTGGATATTTGGAAAGAAAGATGGGGAGGTAGATTTTATCCCCTTTGATAGGGTTTATAGGCATTTCAACCTAGTTCAGGGTATCCCAGGTGCATTTCCCAGGTATAGGCATGAACATTTGGATATTCTCCTACCAAAGCCACTTCTAGTTAGGACATTATTGGATCATGAGGAACTACCATCTAGGTCATCTATAGATGATGTAGGCTATGTAGATGGGTACATGGCATGGTACTTATCCTTACACATAGTAGCCAATTTTGGTGGGGATGATGGTGGCAGGAGGCCTATGGATGTGGATATAGCTAAGAGAGGAGGCCAAATAGCATAGGTATAGGGGATTGGTCCTAATACACAGACATGAGTGGCATTAGCCATGGCTCAGGCATAGGTGGTATCACTATAAGGGAAGGTGACCACTTTATAAGGTTAGATAACCATTGTGAAAGGTGAGAGGGACCAAGATAGGGCCACTCTAGTTTTGGTCACCCAAGAGAGGGATGACCTAATATAGGCAGGTAGAGTAGCACCAACACTAGTAGGTCTAGTAGGTACCATTGATGTGTAAAGGTACATGGCCATCATGTAGGAGTTTTGATATTATGAGTCCTTAGTTTTCACTCACTTCCCAATGGAGCCCCGATGGGGCAAGTATAAATCAAGGATAGTAAGGGGTATAGATGTAGTTACAATGGGTTAGTGGGTTGCATCTATAGTTAGACAAGTAAGTACCTTTGGGTAGGCACCAAGAGGTAGTGGTGCAAGAGGAGCCAATGGTAATGGTGCCTTCGAGGCATAAATGGATATAGATGACATGATATTTTGCTTTTTTACATAATTTTGATACCATCCTATGTGCCGATGTGGTGAGATGTATATTTTTGAGAGAGAGATACATGTATTTTGATGTTTATGACTCATGAGGCATATATATGATGACTATTTATTGTTCATTGCTCATGGTTTATTGTGATAATGATTTGGAGATATGATGTTATGTTATTATTATTGATGTTGTTCATGCTTATCATGATTATACTTATGTTATTGATGTGATTGATTATGCTATATTGATGGATATTTTTTATATTGACTCACCTGACTAGGAATGCGATGAGATGTATTTTGGTTATGTTCATGATTATGATGTGATGTTGATATTCATGTTTAATTTTGATGAGTATATGCATTTTAATTTTATACTTAGACATGGGATGAAAATGGTTTATCATTCATTGTTTGTGGATGTTATGATTTGCTATTGTTGAATATGTTGATGATTAATGTTTTTGCTTACATGGACATGTAATGTGATGATGCTCATGGTTATTTTGCTTAAAATGAGACACATAAATTAAGTCAAATAAAAACCTAAGAAACAAACATCTAATTGAATAAATCAACTGGATATAAGAGGATAAGAGGACATGATGCCTCTTCTTTGACAAGGATTACAACAAAACTAAAGTTGGATTGGATTAAAGAACATAAGCCCTTTGAATGATTTACATTAACCTTCATTAGTTGGTTAAGAGGTGTCTTGATCACATAATGTCAAGTGAGCTTAAAAATCCCTTGCTTATGGTATATAAATAAGGGATGGATAAAAATGGAACCTTCTTGTGAGGCTAACATGCCTCTTCTGGAGGTTACCAAAGAGTCAGTATAAATAAGTTTATGCCATATAAAGTGTAGACTGATTGATGAAGGAATTCTACTCATGATAACTGATTGTGGCTTCCAAGATTATTACTTATGAAATTTGATTGTGGGTTTCAAGACTATTTTTCTTTTGCTTGATAATGGATCTTTGCTTAATTTATTGCTTTAGAGAATTGGGTAAGTTGATTGATGTGAGAAGTTCCCAATAAATTGCTATGTTTTGGTAAATGCTTTACCCAGCCAACCTTCAAGGGAGTGGTCTAAGTTTATATGCTTTGTTTTATTTTTTGTGATAGTTGTCCTTCAAGGGAATAATCCACCTCAAATTTTATCAATTTTTATATGTTTGTGCAGCTGTCCTTCAAGGGAGTAGTCTGTGAATGCTAAAAATGACCCATTAGTGTTATGATTTTGATTTTGACTTATGATTTTTTATTTTTTCTTGACATAAACTTACTCATATAAGCTTATTATTCGCCTTTATGGAGGCAAAACTAAAAGCACAAGAAGGTTGATTAGGTGTAAAGGGGTTTAGGTGATAATGACCATTAGAATTCATCCTGTGAAAGGGGTGGAAAGTAACTTGAGAATCATGCCATGGGTAGAGTTGTGGTACCCATAGTTATGTTTGTGATGAATAATCACATGATTCAATTTTAATTGGTTGCCCCTAAAATAGGGAGATGAATGTGGTTTTGTGAGAAAGGGATGAGCTTAAGGTAGACAAAAAGTGACTTTGACCCCTATTAATAAAATAATAGACATAGGTGAAAAGCATTGAGGGGCTCAAGTTCTAGGTTGCCTTTGAGATAATATAATTGGTAAGCCCATAATCCATATTTGTGGGTTATGATATAGGGTAAAATATAATTGAAGGTAAACTTGCCCTGCTTGCTCTTCTCCATGTTGGTGACATGTTGATTTTCCTTTAGGATGAGATCTTCGATATTAAATTATCACACTTTTAGGTGCTTGTCATAAGCGTGTTTGAAATATTATTGGTTGACATGAAGATGGGTGAGGGTAGATAAATGATGCTCATCAAGTATCCCAAGTTGAGTTGAATTTCTTGACAGTAATCATGTTCTGTGATAAGATCATGCAAAGATATATAAAGAGAAGGTATTTGGACTTCAAGAGGCAAGACCACCTTCACTCCAAACACAAGAGAAAAAGGTGTAGCACCCATAGGGATTTGAATTCTAGTGAGATATTCCCATAAAGCGAAGGGAATATGTAAATGCCAATCCTAACTAGAGGTATTGACCATTTTGGTGAGCATATTGTTGAGAATTTTGTTAGAAGCCTTAACTTGTCCATTTGATTATGGACAATAGGGTGATGAAAAACTGAGCTTGATGCTAAATTAGTCACAAAGACCTTGGACTTGTTTGTTTTTAAATGATTTTCCATTATTGGTGATAATCTTGTGAGGAATGTCAAAGTGGCAGATGATATTATGGTTGATGAAGTCAATTATTTTTTTAGCCTTGGTGGAAACAAGGGGCACAGCCTCACCCATTTGATGAAATACTCAATGGTAGTGATGATATATTGGTGCCATTTTGAATAATGGGGGTTATTTCACCAATAATATTTAGACCCCATTGTGAAAAGGGCCAAAAATCCTTGGATACCTGAAGACTATGGTTGGTTGCATGATGAAGATTAACAAGTTTTTGACATTTGACACACTTTCTCACATAATCATAGCAATCTTGGTTTAAGGTAGGCCAATAGTAGACAAGGAAAAGGATACGTTTAGTGATAGATAAACCACTAAAATGTCCTCCATAAATCCCATCATGTGTTTCCCTGATAGCATGAGATGCTTCATGACTATGCAGGCAACATAAGAGAATACCATCAAAGCCATATTTATAAAGGATCCCTCTGAGTATGGTGTAATAAGAGGTGCTTTGAATAAATGCTCTTTGAGAATTTTTGGAAAGACTAGAGGGAATGATGGTGAGGTTAAGGTAGTCGAAGGTTTGATGATACCGAATTTCGGATTGGGCTTCTTCCACATTGAAGATGGTAGGAGAGTCTAATTTGATATAAGATTGCTCAGTAAGGTAATGGACAATGACCGATAGTTTAGAGTCAAAGGGTGTAGATGAGATTTGGGAAATAAGAAAATCCATTGTATTGGGAAACTTATGTTAAGCATGGGATATACTGAGGGGGGGTGAATCAGGATATCATATATCTTTTAAATATTTTACGTAATCAAACTCCACTTAACCATACATTCAAGATATGCAATGAAACTGAAACAATAATATGCACCACACGAGAGAGAGAGAGAGAGAGAGAGAGAGAGAGAGAGAGAGAGAGAGAGAGAGAGAGAGAGAGAGAGAGAGAGACCAAATTTTTATGTGGAAACCCAATGTGGAAAAAACCATGGAGAACAATATCAAGAATAAGAATGAGCACCAACTCAATTTTACAAATTTTGAAAGCACCAACATGCAGGAGCACCAACCCCTTTGTTGAGCACCAACCCCTCTTGTGTATAAAACACAACTATCTCTCAATGTTGCTTTCTAAACAAATGATAGAACTCTACAATTTCTCTTTCTATTCTCTCCTCTTTTCTTATATAAAATAACTACAAACCATGCACTCTCTTTCTTATTACAAATGGCTTATCAAGCCTTTATTTATAGATTTCCAAAATGACCTTTGGCATTCACCCTTTGTGACCCTTCACTCCTCATGGAAAATGGTGCCAAACTTGCATGACCCTTTGAATCCTTGTATTTGAAAAGTCACATGGTGACCCTTCATAAGCAAATGTATCTTTTCCCCTTTTGTTTTTTTTTGGTGACCTTTTGAATTCCTTAAGGTGACTCTTCATGGAAAAATTCACCCTTCCTTTTTTATATTCACTTGGTGACCCTTCAAATTCCTCAAGGTGACCCTTCATGGGAAAATGCATCATTTCCCTCTTTTTTCTTCTCCTCGTGACTCTTTGACTTTCTCATGGGCCCTTTTTTAACTTTATGCAACCAAAAATATATTCGTTAATATTAAATAAATATCAACACATTTAGCCAAAATATGAACATTAAAAACACCTTTAGATAATAAATGCTATGGGGCCTTTGTCACCATTAAAGTTAGACCTTTGACATTAATGACAATATTTCCAACAATCTTCCCCTTTGTCATTAGTGGTAACATCAAACTAAAACTACCACACCTTGAAACCTATACTACACATACCAACCTACACATAATACCATCTAAAAAACATACAGTAACTCCCCCTTATTGTAGCATCCTTTACCTATTCCTATACTTATTTCTATTCTTCTCCCCCTTTGACATCAATGGCAAAGGGTCTAACCTAGAGCTACACTTAGCTCCCCCTCAACTGATACTGATCCTCAATGGAAGAAAGTAAAATAAATTACTCCCAACTTCTCCCACAGATACTTGGATGTGTCTTTTGGTAGTGCCTTTGTGAAAATATCTGCAATCTATTCTATAGTACTGATATATTCTATCTTAACTTGTTGATATGCCACCTGCTCTCTCAAAAAGTGATATCTGATAAGAATATGCTTTGTTCTTGAATGCATCACTGGATTCTTATAAATATTAATAGCACTTGTGTTGTCACAAAAAATAGAAATAGGTTCATCATATTTTACCTTGATGTCTTTTAAAGTTTGTTTCATCCAAAGCACTTGAGTATAACACAACACTGTTGTAATATATTATGCTTTAGCTATAGAAAGTGATACTGAGTTCTATTTTTTGCTTAGCCATGATACTAAACTATCACTGAGGAAGAAAGCTACTCCACTTGTACTTTCTATCATCCAAATAACCTACCCAATTTGAATCTGTATAAGCAACTAAAGTGAAATCTCTATCTGTGGAATACCACAATCTATAATCCAATGTCCCCTTAATATATCTGAATATTCTCTTCACCAACTAAACATGAATCTCCTTCAGGGTTGTTTGATATCTCACAACCATGCATACTACATGCATGATGTCTGGCTTTGATGTTGTCAAATATAAAAGACTACCAATCATATATCTATACAAATATTGATCTACAACAGGTGAATTTTTATCCTTAATCACCTTGTTCTTTGTACCCATTGGTGTGCCAACTAGTGCATAATCCTCAAATCCAAAAATTTTCAACATTTCCTTGGCATATTTACTTTGAGATATGAAAATTCCTTTTTCTAACTAAAATATTTGCAACCCTAAGAAAAATGACAATTCTCCAAGCATAGATATCTCAAATTCTTTTTGCATATTAACAAAAAATTATTTTGTCATCTTTTCAATGTTACCTCCAAATATTATGTCATCAATATATACCACAACAACCAACTGATGCTCACCTTTTGTTTTGATGTAGAGATTACTGTCAACAAAATCTCTCTTAAAACCTTTATCCTGTAGGTACTTATCAAGCCTTGCATACCAAGCTCTGGGAGCTTGTCTCAATCCATACACTGCTTTCTTCAATCTGCATACATGGATACTATCATTTGAGATAATAAATTCCTCAAGCTACTTAATGTATACCTCCTCTTCTATATTCCCATTCAAGAAAGCAAACTTGACATCCATCTCAAAAACTTTGTAATTCTTAAACACTTCATATGCAATAAACATTCTAATAACCTCTAGCCTTGCCACTGGTGCAAAAGTTTCTTCAAAATCCATACCTTCAATCTAAGCATATCCTTTACATACTAACCTGGATTTATTCCTAGTAACTTCACCATATTCATTCAACTTATTTTTGTATACCCATTTTGTTCCTATCACATTTTGATCTTTTGGTCTAGGCACTAATTCCCAAGTATCATTCTTTTCTATCTGATTTAATTCTTCATCCATTACCTTAACCTAATTCTCATTATGTCTAGCTTCTGGAAAAAAAATATGTTGGATTTTGGATAACAAATAAAAATTAACTTGCTCAGATTCACTTACCATAATCCTTCTAGTGTGAACTCCTTCATTTATGTTCCTGATGAAGTCACTCTTATTATGATTTATATGAACATATTTGGATGGGGTCTTGGTGTCTTTTTGCTCCTTCTTCTCATCCTCATTCTCTTCTTCAAAATCTTCTTCTTCAATGATATCAGGAGTGTCTACTCTACTGGATCACTAGCTCTTTGTGTTACATCTTCATCTATCCTGACACTTGCACTTTCATAATTATTCTTAGTTCTTTTGTTATAACATTTATAAGTGTTGTTCCCAAAATCTGTCACTCATTTTTGGGACAACATATCAACTATTTTGGTCCTGCGGGCCAAAATTCTCTTTTCCCTTCTCAAAAAATTATTCTGAGTATTCAAATTCTCCATTATTCAAGCCTATTTTTACAGACTCAGCAGGCTGATTTCTATGGACTCTGCAGGCTGATTTCTACAGACTCTACAGGCTAATTTCTATAGACTCCATAGGCTGATTTCTACGGACTTTGTAGGCTGATTTCTATGGACTCCACACGCTGATTTCTATGGACTCCATAGGCTGATTTCTAAGGACTCTATAGGCTGATTTCTATGGACTCCGCAGGAAAGAAACAAGTTCCCAACACTTAGGCAATTTTAAGGTCGGTTCAATCGAGAAGTTCAAAGGAGTCTTCCAAAAGCCTGAAGGACAAGTGCCCTTGTAGAAGGCACTTAGGTGCCAAAAGGACCTTTGTGACTTTTTTGAAAGCCAATTTTGGAGATCAAACAACCCTTGGAGAGGTTAGGTGATGAGCAAAATAGACCATTGCAAAACGCTGAAAGGGTAAGGTTTTCTTCAAAAAAGTGAACAAGGCAAAAAAGTTGGAATTCCTTTAGATTTGTTCAAGGCAAAAGACAAGACGAATTCTTTTGGACAAAAAGTCTGAAATAATTCCTTCAGACTTTTATCCAAAGGAATTCACCCGAAAGAAAAAAGCCAGAGGGAATAAGCGGGAAAGACAAAGGAAGAGATCCTTCAGACAAAATGTCTGAAGGATTTCCTTCAAACATTTTTTCTAAAAGATTTGAAGAAGAAGGCTGCCCGAAGAACCCTGAAGGGTAGGTACCCTTGCAAGGGGCTCTCAGCGACTACGAAATCAACCTTTCTCAAGACCCCAAAGGGAAAGTACCCTTTGGAAGGATTCAAAGACTAAGATTGGTTAAAAGAAATCTGAAGGAAATAAATCTGAAAGAATTGACCAAGGGGTGATGGGCCCGCAGACGTCAAATTTGGGCACCATGAACTAGTCCTTGGAATCTAGACATTCGGTGACGTCCTCAAAGCTATCAAATTCAAGGCAATAAACTAACTATTGGCTTTCAAATGGTGATGGGTGTGCGAATGTCAACTTTATGGCAATGAAATAACCATTGATCTTTAAAAGCTTGAGCACGAACCTAAATGCATTCAAAGGCCTTAAGGCCAAAAGGAAGGGCTGCTGAGAGAAGAGCATAAGGAGCTAGCAAAGCTGGGAAGATAGCCCTGAGAGCTCAAATTCCAAGAAAAGACAAAACTAGGAAGAGACAAAGTTGGAAAAGGACAAAAGTCAAGAATGAACTCAGCGACCCACCAAAAAGGGAAAATATAACCCAAAAGCTTGAATTGCAACAAGAAAGAGGGAAAGACCAAAAATATCTGTGTAGCAGTTATTTCTAGTAGGTAGAACAGTCCACCAAGTAGACATCTGAGCTTACAAGCATTAAAAGGCATAGCCTATTTTTCTTCCTTAACTAGAAAGTGAGGGGATATCTAGCTAACCGTCGTTCCACCAACAGTGAAAACATATCCTGTGGTGCTCCTTCTGCCATCCAAATCACCTGCCATATCTAAATCTACATAACCATGTAGAGAAGTATCTAAACCTCCATAGCATAAATGCCTACTGCTGGTCCCTCTCAGATATCTAAGGATCCACTGAACTACTTTCCAGTGATCCTTCCTTGGATTGGCCATATACTTACTTACAACTCCCACTGCTTGGGCAATATCTGGTCTAGTACAAACCATTGCATACATTAAGCTCACTACTGCGGAAGCATATGGAACTCTACTCATGTACTCTACCTCATCATGTGAATTAGGACACTGTTCTTTACTCAATTTAAAATGTCCATCCAAAGGTGTGCTTACCGGTTTTGCATCCTGCATATTGAACCGTTTCAACACCTTGTTCATATAATCCTCTTGAGACAAAATCAACCTGTGATTTTTCCTGTCTCTCTTAATGCTCATGCCAAGGATTTTCTTTTCTACTCCCAAATACTTCATGGCAAATGTGTGAGCTAATTTCTCCTTAAGTTTAGAGATATCCTGCATGTGTGATCCTGTAACTAGCATATCATCTACATACAACAATAGAATAATATATCTACCATTATCCAATCTCTTAAAATACACACAATGCTCAGATTGACACCTATTGTAGCCATGCTCAGTCATAAACCTGTCAAATCTCAATTACCACTGTCTGGGAGCTTGCTTGAGGCCATACAAGCTTTTCTTCAATCTACACACTAGCTTCTCCTTACCTTTGACCTCAAATCCTTCTGGCTATTCCATATATATTTCCTCATCTAAATCTCCATGAAGAAACATTGTCTTAACATCAAGCTGCTCAAGATACAAATCCTCAATAGCAACTAAAGACAATACAGTCTGTATAGAAGTCATTTTAACAATAGGAGAAAAAATTTCACCAAAATCAATACCTGGTTTCTGTGCAAATCCTTTCACTACCAACCTGGCCTTATATCTCATCTGTCCATTCTCACCTTCCTTCAATCTATAGATCCATCTATTCTTCAGTGTCTTCTTTCCTGCTGGCAACTCAACTAAATCCCATGTTTGGTTCTCCTTCAAGGAATCAATCTCCTCATTCATGCCTAGCTCTGACTAATTCTTGGATTCCACCTGTATTGCTTCATCAAAACTCTCTGGTTCTCCACTGTCAGTAAACAATAAATAGAATAATGAAGGGAAATATCGAATTGGAGGTTTACTTACCCTTTCTGACCTCCTGATGGGCATCTAAGACTCATTCACAACACGCTATCTGCCCAAATTCTCTGACAGTGACCGACCTCAGTCACTTCCAGGCCTGTTACTAGCCGATGTTAGTTCTACCTAATCGACATCAGTTCCTGCCTGATCGACATCGGTCACTGTATGACCGACATCGGTTCCTGTATTGTCGACGTTGGTTCCTACCTGACCGACATCGGTCTCTGTGTTTTCCTGTCTGTGATTAATTTTTCCTGTGAGCTCATTTTGGACCATCACCTCGTCCAATTCTCTATTGCTCTACCCAGATTGATTCAACTTCTTGAGCTGATCACTATACTTCACTTGTTCATTAAAAACAACATCATGGCTCCTAATTATTTTGTTAGTTCCTAGATTCCAAAACTTGAATCCAAAATCATCAGAGCCATAGCCAATAAATGTGCACCTCATAGACTTAGCATCCAGCTTCTTTCTATTTTCCTTATCAACGTGCACAAAGGCTTCACAACCAAAAACTTTGAGAAATGAGATATCTACCTTTTTACCTATCCATGACTCTTCTGGAATTCCACCATCCAGCGTTGTAGAGGGTCCTCTATTAATCAGGTACACTACAGTATCCACAGCTTCTACTCAAAACTCTAAGGGCAAACCAGCATGCAATCTCATACACCTTGCACGCTCCATTACTATTCTATTCATCCTTTCAGCAACTTCATTTTGCTGAGGTGTCCTTGCAACCATCATTTGTCTACGTATTCCATGCATATAACAATACTAGTTGAACTTATAGCTGCAGAACTCACCACCATTGTCAGATCTCAGGCACTTCAATCTCCTGCCTATTTCATTCTCAACCATAGCTTTCCAAATCTTAAAAGTGTCAAAAATATCAGATTTCTTCTTAATACAATAGACCCATACCTTTTTTGCAGAATCATCTATGAAAGAAACATAGTACCGTGATCCTCCAATAGAAGCAACCTGAGCTAGTCCCCACACGTCTGTGTGAATAAGCTGCAACTTGTGCTTCTTCTTTGTTAACCCAGTCTTGAGAAAACTCACCCTCTTCTATTTTCCAAACACACAATGCTCACAAAAATTTAGATCTATGCTTTTCAAATCTAAAAGCTTACCTTTTGACTTAAGAATAGGCATTCCCTTCTCACTCATGTGGCCAAGCCTAGAGTGCCACAATTTTGCATCCACATGTGAAGTAGATAATACAAAAGGAGAATTATTAGTAACACAATTACATAAATAGAGAGTACCTACTCTCTTACCTCTGACCAATACAAGTGCACCCTTGGTCACCTTCCAAGATTCAGTTGTGAGAGTTACTGTACAACTCTCATCCCCTAACTTTTCTGCAGAAATCAAATTCCTCTTCAAGCTAGAAACATGCATGACATCTCTCAACACCCATGTGTTGCCATTCTACATTTTCAGCTGCACTTTTCCTTTGCCAACAATTTTACAAGGCTCATCATCCCCTAAATAAACTATTCCAAAATCTCCATGGACATAGTCACTAAAATATTCTCTATTAGGGGTTGCATGGAAAGATGCACCAGAATCTAAAACCCAAGATTCTATATTACTATGCAAAGAGAATATAAGAGCATCTTGTGCAATACCTACAACTTTTGCTTCTTCTTTACCTTCATGCGGATTGTCTTCTTTAGGCTTTGACCAGCAATCTTTGCTTATGTGCCCTATCTTTCCACAATTCTAGCATTGTGGCTTCCTGCCATTTCTAGATTTGGATCTACCTCTCATCTTTGACTTAGACCTTGATCTCCCTTTTTTGCCCTTCTCTTTTTGCCTTCCCTTGCTCTCAAAACTTAAATCATTCCCTGATGTTTCCTCTGTGCTTTTCCTGCGAATTTATTCATTCAAGATTACACTAAAAACATCCTCTACTTTTAAAATATTTGAAGCAGATGCAGTATTATTAACTACCATTACCAAGCTATGCCAACTTTTAGGCAAAGAACATAATATTAAAAGAGCCTTAATTTCATCATCAAACACTATTTTGACTGAATTTAATTGATTTACAATTCCATGGAAATCATTTAGATGATTAGATACAGATCCACCTTCCTGCATTTGCAAATTAAATAACTGCTTCATAAGATATACCTTATTTGAAGCTGAGGGTTTTTCATATAAATTTGCTAAAGTAGTCATCAACTCTACCATTGTCTTTTTCTGTGATAAATTAGATATCACAGTAGATGCTAGACTCAATCTTATAGATCCAAAAGCTTTTCTATCAAGAACTTTCCATTCTTCATCATCCATGTCTTTGGGCTTCTTTGAAACCCCACCTAATGGTAAGTATAGATCTTTCTGATACAGATAATCCTCTATCTGCATTCTCCAATGTTGATAATTCTTGCCATTAAACTTCTCCATTCTCAGTTTACTTTCTTCTACCATTGCTTTCTCTCACTCAAACAGAAATCCCTGTGAGTAACCTGTAATCAATACACACTAACCAGATCTGAACCACCTGTTAGTCAACTTGAGCTCTGATACCACTTGTTGGGGATCAACCAACAATGTTGATTACTATATGAAAGCAACTAAATGCATAATTAAACCAGAATGATAAGTAACTAGAATCAAAAATAGCAAACAATAAGAGATACAAAAAACCACCCTGAAAACTTGTATTAAACTCTTTACAGAAGGAATACAATTTAAGAAACTTCTTTTCTTCCACACCTCTCTCAGATGTACAGATCTCTTTCTAGATCTCTTTCTCTCAAGAGCTCTCTCTCTCAATTACAATCAATTCCAACAACCTGGATTGATACACATATACAATCTTATACTGTTCAACACAATAAGCTAAAAAGATCTAATCCTATATATAATATTAGGAAACATGAGCATACAATTACAGCCATTAGATGCACCTCCTAATCAAGGGCTCTAAACAGTCTTACTTAAAATAGAGATGCAGACTTAAGACTAACACTTAATCCTATCATGTAAACATTCTGTTCTATCCATGGAAATAGCATTCTAGATGCATAGGTGACCGATGTCGGTCCTTCCCTGTCTGCACCTGACCGACGTCGACCGAACATAACCAATGCCAGCATCTCCCAGTCGACTCCTGACCGACATCGGTCACTCCTGACCGACGTTGATGACTGTGTAACACCAGCAACCTGCAAAATACTCATTTGGTGAAGCTTTTAGTTCCACACCTTAACACCCTGTTACTAGTTACTTATTACTTATCAAAAAGAGCTCATGTTGTTTGCTATAAGACCACTTCTGAAAGAAGAGATGTGCATTCAGTGTTTTCACCTAGATTTCTCCTTTATTTGTGAACATCATCTCTGAAAGAAGAGAGATGGATGGTGTTGCCCTACCCCTGAGTGTTATTTTGTGCATATATATATATAGTATCTAGCTCCTCATATTTTATAGGGAACCTCCCCTTTATGAGAGGAGAGATTTGTCCCCTTCTGATGTGGTAAACCTACACACTTGGCCAACCAATCTCCTTATGTTGTGGTTGAAATCACCTATTTTGCTCATCATTTAGCTAGTGACAAAATATTCACCCAACAATAAGCTTTAATTTTTATAGAATATCTAAGAAATATACCTTCATCTATTCTAGATTCAAACTTACCTAGTTTTTTATTAGTTCTCTTTATGAAGCATCTGCTGCCAAAAACTCTGAAGTAATCAACTATAGTTGGTTTGTCTTTCCATAGCTCATAGGGATTCTTTTCATTGTTAACTCTCAAAAATGCTCTATTATGATTATGCACTATTGTACCTACTGTCTCTCTCCAATATTTATCTGATATCTTGGATTCATTTAGCATTATCCTCACCATCTCTTGAACTATTCTATTTTTCTGCTCAACTACTCCATTTTGCTAAGGAGTTTTGGCTGTTGAATAATATATTTTTATTCCATGGTCTTCACAATGCTCAATAAACTCATCTAACATGAATTTTCCTCCTTTATCTGATCTCAAGCACTTAGTCTTTAAATGAGTTTCATTCTCAACAAAAGCCTTGAATGCTTTGAAGTAGCTACAAGCTTCTAATTTTTTATTTAAAAACATCACCCAAGTCATACATGTAAAATCATCAATAAGTAACATAAAATATTTCTCACCTTGAGTACTTTTAGTTCTCATAGGTCCACATGAATCAATGTGAAGAAACTCTAACATCTAAGTGGTCGAATATTTTTTTGTTTTGAACCATTTTCTAACATGCTTCCCATGTTGACATGGTTTACAAATCATGTTGAAGGGCTTTGTAATCTTTGGAAGATCTCTAACTACTTGATTCTTACTGATGTTGACAAGATTTTCAAAATTTATGTGTTCCATTCTCCTATGCCATAGCCAACTTTTCTCAAACTAGCTCAAATAACATTTTTGACCTTTGATATCTAATAGCATATACAAATTATTGCATGTCTGATGAGCATCTACAATTATCACATCTGGATCTTTTCTCTTAATTTCACAACCTTTTACATAAAACTTTAATGTGTGTCTCTAATCACACATTTGACTAACACTAAATAGATTATGCTTAAGACCTTCTATATACATAATATTTTTAGTCTTAGTGCTACCATTATCCAAACTTAATGTACCTTTTTTAGCTATTCTAGCAGTGGTATTGTCTCTAAATTTCACTGTACTATCATTGACCTTCTTTAGAGTTATGAACTTGCTCTTGTCTCTTGTCATGTGCCTCAAACATCCATTGTCAATGAACCATGGCTTTTCTTCATTTCTTGCATACAAAGCTATCTGGACTAACATAGACTTTTCAAATTGTTTCTTTTACCATGAACCTGTCTAAACTTTATTCATGATGAATGGAGCCTTGAAACTTTCGTCCTTCTTGACTAACTCAAACATACTTCTACAATGTAGGGCTATCTGTTTGAAATTATTTCACTTGTAATATATTATGGCATTTTCATCAAATCCTAATAGAAGAGCAAAAGATTTGTGGCTTCTACTTGACTCTGCATAAGTTTCTTTCTTATTTCTAAAATTATTAGATCTTTTCTGACATTCTATTTTCTTATGACCATAACCATTACAATAAAAACAATAACCATGAAAATAGAACCTATTGTGATTTGTGTATCTTCGACCTGATTATCTTTTGTAGGTTTGTTCCTTCAAGCCTTCTTTGTTTGATTTATCCTCTGCATTCTTAACTTCTTTCTTTTTGTTTCTTCTTTTGTAAGAGCTTTAGCATAGCTCTTTTTCTTTTCAAATCTAATGCCTATCTTATTTGATAATGATTTTTGAATTTCTAATATATTATTTAACATATTAGTGTTATTTTTAAATTTTGAATCATTAACTACTTTATCATTGACTACTTTAATTATTTTCTCAAGATCTACTTTTAAAGAGGCAATTTCAATAACATACCTTTCACATTTTTCACTTACTTTTTACAACTGAGCTGTTAGATCTTCTTCAGTCTTTTTGGCTTCTTCAATGTGGTCTTGTAAATCTTTAATTATTTCCTTTGACTCATTTTCATTTTTCTCAATTTGGACCTTTAATATTCTATTCTTCTTCGCAAGATATTGTAACTCTTCTAAGGCATAAATGAGTTCTCCTTCTAGATTAACCTCAGCTTCATCATATTTTTCTTCTTGATCATCTGTACTTTTTATTGTGGAGGCATCTTCATGTATGGTCATGAATAGAATATCTTCTTCATTTGAGTCACTGACTCCATTATCTTCGGCTAAGCAAGCATCTTTAGAATATAAACTCTTATTCTTGAATCCCTTCTTGAATTTGACTTTGAAGTTCTTCTTATATGTAGACTTTCCTTCTTCACCATTATTCTTATCTAGGAACTTAGTTGCAAAATGTCCAATCTTACCACATTTAAAACATTTAAATTCTAATTTTCCTTGATATTTACCTATGCCCTTTTTTAGTTTGTGAATTAATTGAGCTCCATTGTCATCTTCCTCATCGCTAGAGCTATCACTTGATTCTTGCATTTTAACCTTGTCTTTCTTTTATGTCTTGAAAGTAGCTTTTCTCTTTGAGTATTTCTCTTGTTTGGTCTACATCTCATATGTTTTATGAATACCATGTAGTTCATCTATTTTTATCTTAGCTAAATTATTCATCTCCTCAATTGTCGAAATCTTTGCATCATATCTCATTGGTAGAGATCTTAAAACCTTTATACCACCACTAATTCTTCTAACATTTCTCCAAGGCCTTAAAGAACATCATATCTCATTGGTATAGATCTCAAAACCTTTTGTACCACTGCTAATTTTTCTAATTTTTCTCTAAGGCCTTAAATTTAATTAACTATTTGATCAACTTGCAAAAGAGAACTTTCTATGTTTTCTTCCTCTTCCATTTCAAACTCTCAAACTATCTTCTAAAAGTCTGGAGCTTAGCTTGTCAAACCTTTCCATCACCTTTGTAAATATTTTCAAGCTTTACCCAAGTCTCATGAGAAGATTCACATTGCATAACTTTAACAAATTATGATTCACATAAACCAAATAAAATAGCATTTAAATCTATAGCATTATTTTCACTTGCCTTTTTTTGTCAAAGTAGTTACAAGTGTATGTGGTTCTTCGTATTCCTCCACAAGTACATGCCAAATGTTGAATCCAAGGGAGATCAAGTAAGTCCTCATCCTTATGCTCCAAAAGGAATAATTTGTCTCATCAAACAAAGGTGCCTTATATATATAAAAACCTGCATGTGATCCAACCATCGTGCTTTCCCTGATCTACCTTCAAGTTGTTAAACTCTTTTCAAAAGAACATGCTATGATACCAATTGTTAACCATGGGATATACTGAGAGGTGGGTGAATTAATATATCATATATCTTTTAAATCTTTTACTTAATCAAACTCCACTTAACCATACATTCAAGATATGCAATAAAATTGAAATAATAACATGCACCACACAAAAGAGAGAGAGAGAGAAAGACACCATATTTTTACATGGAAACTCGATGTGATAAAAACCATAGAGAAAAATCTCAATTATAAGAATGAGCACCAACTCAAGTTTACAAATTTCACAAGCACCAACTAGCAGGAGCACCAACCCCTTTGTCGAGCACCAACACAATAATTATTTTTTAGCACCAACCCACTGGAACACCAATCCCTCTTGTGTATAAAACACAAATATCTCTTAATGTTGATTTCTCAACAAATGATATAACTCTATAATTTCTCTTTATATTATCTCCCCTCTTCTTATATTAAATAATTACAAACCATGTACTCTCTTGCATATTACAAATGACTTCTTAAGCCTTTAATTATAGATTTCTAAAATGACCTTTGGCATTCACCCTTTGTGACCCTTCACTCCTCATGAAAAATGGTGCCAAACTTGCATGACCTTTCAAATCCTTGTATTTTAAAAGTCACATGATGACCCTTCATAAGCAAATACATCTTTTCCCCTTTTGTCTTTATCTTGGTGACCTTTCAAATTTCTTAAGGTGACTTTTCATGGAAAAATGCACCCTTCTTTTTTCATCACTTGGTGACCCTTTGAATTACTCAAGGTGACCCTTCATGGGAAAATGCATACTTTCCCTCTTTTATCTTTTCCTCATGACTCTTTGACTTCCTCATGGGCCCTATTTTTGACTTTATGCATCCAAAAATATATTCATTCATATTAAATAAATATCAACACATTTAGCCAAAATATGAACATTAAAAACATCTTTAGATAATAAATACTATGGGGCCTTTGTCACCAATACTGTTAGACCTTTGACATCAATTACAATATTTTCAACAACTTATTTGTAGATCGAGGGGTGGTCTGGATGAGGTAGTGTTCAAATGACATTAGTATTACATACACTAGCTATTTAAACTATTTCAGGACATCATTCTTATACTGGTACACATTGTTAATTTGATTGACCACAAGTTGGTACTCACCAAAGATATTGATTATTTTGACTCCCAAGGCTAAGGTAGTTTGAAGACCTATTACTAGGGCTTCATACTCAACCATGTTATTGGTGCACTCAAAATCAAGATTGAAGGATAGAGGCAAGGGTTCACCATTAAGGGGGATAAGGATGATACCAGCTCTCCCACCATGTTAACACTTTTATTTATCAAAGAACATGGTTACTTGGTAGGTGAAATATGCATGAGAAAGGCTAGTAATGTTCTCATTGGTAAACTCAAGAGGAGGAGGTTGGTTATCAAATAAAGGGGCTTCAGTCAATTAGTTGATAATTACTTGCCCTTTGATTGACTTCTATTAGATAAAATTGAGATCAAACTTAGTTAAAATCATGATCAAGTTTTCCATTCATTAGTTTTGATATGGCTTAGAGTGCATGTACTTGAGTGGGTCGATGTTGGTGATGATAAAAGTTTTATGGTTAAGGAGGTAGTGATGAAGCTTGGTGGATATGAAGACCAGGGCAAGGCAAAGTTTATTGGTATGAGTGTACCAAGTTTTGTATTCTATAAGTGTTCAGATTATATAGTAAATAACTCTCTCTTTGTGTTTGTCATCTCGATGTGCAAGCATTGCCCTTAGATAATGGTCAGTGACATAAATGTATAGGTAAATAGGTTCATCCTCTTTTAGAGTAATGAGAATTGATGGGGAGATAAGGTACTCTTTGAGTGAATCAAAGGCCATTTAGCAATCCTAGCCCCACTTAAAAGAGATGTCCTTGAGAAGTTCATGAAAAGGTTGGCATCAGTCAGATAGCTGAGAGATAAATCAATGAATATATTGGAGCTTCCCCCAAAGGCTATGGAGTTACTTAATTTTGATAGGAGAAGGCATCTCTAGGATTGCCTTGACTTAGGTGAGATCGATTTTGATTCTATGAAGAAAGACAATGAATCCAAAAAACTTGTCTGATAAGATGCCAAAGATACATTTCTTGGGATTTAGGTGGACATGATAATGGATAAGATGCTCAAAGATGATCTTGAGAATGACTAAATGATATTTTTGATGTTTTTATTTTCTAAGAAGGTCATCCACATAGTCCTCTACTATCTTAAGAATGAGATCATGGAAGATGTAGGTCATTGCATGTTGGTAGGTTGCACCAGCATTCTTTAGACCAAAGGGCATGACCCTGTAGCAAAAATTCCCTAAACAGGTGATGAAAGTAATTTTTTGTTGATATTTAGGGGAAATAAAGATTTTATTAGAGCTCGAAAACCCATCCATAAGTGAGATCATCTCATGGCCATATGTGAGATCAACAAGTTGGTTGATGCTGGGCAAAGGAAAGTCATCCTTTAGGTAGGCAAGGTTAAGGTCCTGAAAGTCTATGCAAATGTGAAGTCCCCCTATAGATTTGGTGATAAGAACAACATTGGATACCCATTAGGGATAGTCAATAGGATGGATAAAGTTTATGGAAAGGAGATGCTAAAGTTCTTCCTTGACAAAGAGAGCGATGTGAGGGTGCATCTGATGAAGCTTATGTCGAACAGGTTTAACATCATGATTGGAAACTGTCACACACTTGTAATCTTTAATATTGATAGTAATTGTTTCTAGATGTATATTATTTTTCTAAAGTTTGTTGTTTTTCTAGATTAAATATTTATTACTTTCATAGTTTACAATTTCCCTTTTTTGCAAGTAGGATAGTGGAAATGTCAAAATCCCCATATTACTAACTCTGTATAGGTAGGGTGGGAAAAAACCAAAAAAATGGTTAATGTATGCAAAGTGAAAGGGACTAAATAGGAAGGTTTTTGCCTAAATCATTGAAAATTGCTTCAATATCTGAAATTTATCTTACATCAATTGAGGAACATGAAGGAATTCCTAAAGATCACTCATCGTTGTCAATAAAAGAGGTAGAGAAAGAAGAATTTTTGGCTAGATTGGTAGTACAAGTTGGAGACCTTGAAGAGTTTCATACCCCTGGAAGAGACCCACATGTAACACCTATAATAATTCCCACATTATCACATTACACTTAGGAATCTAAAGTTTGATTTCCTCCGTCACCCAAATTTCTTGCTAAGGAGGCATTCAAAGTTATTCTTTCCCCTAGAAGAAACACCAGGCCAATATAATATTCAAATTTAGAAAGACTCTTTACAGAGACACTAGTAAAATCATTTGAAACCTCCACACCATCCCCATTGTATAAAAATCCATACATTCCTAAGGAAAAAATTAAAGTCTCCATTTTCTATATCACAAGAAATCAAAGAATCGATAGGAATTTTGAGTGTTGGGTAGCAACAACCTCCCATCTACCAACATAAAGAGTATTCATGGGGGATCACCAGGAAGAAAATACTACCAATGAGTTAGGTACTTTTGAATTTTCTATCCTTACTCCTGATTAAAACACACCCATGAATAATATTCCTCACTTTGCCCTCCCTACCTTTAGAGGAAAAGCATCTGAGGATCCAAATACATTTATTTTTGAGTTTGACATCTTATGCTAAAATTTTGATTATAATCAAGATGCTCAGAAACTCATATTATTTCCAGCAACACTCAAATATGTAGCACTTAGATGGTTCATGGGACTTGGAAAAGATGCCATTTCTACTTGGGAATAAATGAAGGATAAATTTCTAATAAAATACCGAGACTATTGTAGGGGGAAAAACTATAGGAGAGATGACATTTTTTTAATGACACAAGTTGATGATGAGTCATTGGAGGAATATATATAAATATTTTTGTTGAGCTTACAAAAATTCAAGTAAACTACAATGGACAATGAATTGGTTAAGTTGAATTTTTGAAAGGAATTAGAGATGATTGTCTAGAAGCACTAGATCTAATGTTCGATGGTGATGTTTTTACACTACCATTTGATGAATTATCAGTTATATGTATGAACTACTCCAAATCAACCATAAACAAAAGGAGGAGTAGAATGATTCCTACAACATCTACTATAGGACTGTCTAAAGGTGAAGTTAGTAACCTACTCCAAGACATGAAGAAGGATGTCAGCAGTCACCTAGTTAATCATCTTGATACGTTACATACATGAAGAAATTGAGAAATCCTTATCTACCTATTTCCCTAAATGCAAAAAGAAGAAGGTGGATTGCACATGCCATTCCATGAAAGCGTAGGTAGCTAGTATCACCGAGTAAAATCATGAGACAGTAGAGTTGTATGTCATAAGAGAAGATGAGAACCAAGTGTTTTTCATGGCTCAATAGAAACCATGGGTATAAATAACAGGTATGCCATCAAACTCTATGTTTTAAAATTAACAATTCTCAAATAATCCTCAATACAGTTCTTGGATGAATATACCCAATCTGAATTGGTCCCAAACAAGTTGGAAACTACCCTAAAATTAGTTATGGATGCAATAGAATGGACAATAACCTCAATAGGGACAATTTTAAAACCAGTAATGGTTATATCCCTCTAATCCATGGAAATAAAAATGGAGAGGAAATCAAGGATTTCCTCAACAAATACAACAACCACAAAAACAATAAGCCATAATATCAAACACTTAGAAACCTATTCAAACCACTCAATTACCTACCCAACACATTCCCAATCTTGCCAATAAGTTGGTTCAACTAACACAATCCACTGAAATAATGTAATATCCAACATACACCTTAGATATTAATCAAGTCCAACTTCACTCAGGGCATGTTCTTCCACAACCAACCTCACCTATAATTAAAAAACACTTTGAACTAGCTTCATTCCATTCTAATCCATAGCCACCCATAGCCAATCCTAAGCCAAGTCCATCATAAAATCAAAAAGAAACTAACAATCCTCCTTTTTTAGAGAAACTGAGCATATCATGTCCTAAACAAGAGCCTAAATTTGATATCTTAGGACAACTCAAGAATGTGTGCATCAAAATTACACTCTTTCAATAAATAAAAGATGTTCCTATCTACAATAAATCTGTTCAAGAGCTATGTTTGAAAAAACTGGGAAGAAAGAAGAAGGATCCTAAACTAGTCCATGTCATTCTCTAATTAGTAGATATTATGTTGGGAAATATAGTTCCCCCGAACTATTTGACCATACTACTCTTGATCAAGATGAACAAGGAGAGTAACCATGGATCTATACCTTCTACTTCCTTTAATTATCAACCTAGTGACATAGACTTAATAGGATGATGTCATTATATGTGCACACTCAATCTCTAATTTGGTATTTTGCTAATTGTATCTAAGATGTCAAAGTGCAGTAAATGAAATGATTGAAATGAAACATAAAAAAATTAAAATTAAAATAAATGCTTATGCATGGAAGCTTCCCTAAACGAATCTAAGACAAGAATGTAACTCACATAATTTAGAAATGAAACACACAATGCTTAAGGAAATCAATTAATATGCTTAGCAAACCAAATAGGTTGGATTGTTGTTGTAGCCTTCCAAAGGGGACCCTTCCTCCTTCTAACTTTAGCTTCAACCCTTCCTCTTACAACACTAAATTGAACTCAAAACTGATCACTCATATTAATCAAAAGTGTAGTAATAAATTGTTGCAAGAAATTAAAATGACAATTACTTAGCATAATGTACTTCTGATAATCTCTATTCAACATATACTATTTTCTATATATCCCTCTCAACTCTGATGCACATATTTATATGTCGTAGAGGAGATAATTTTATGCAAAACAATATATACATTCTATTATAAGATACATTTGAATTGGGATAACCAAAATTGGTTCCTTTCACTAAAGACATCCTTCATATGAATCTTACAACTTTGTTATAAGACAAACAAGGTTGTTTCATTCTTCATCCGCTTCTTTATTGAGTTCCATGGAGGTAAGAGTTGTTTCTATGAGTTAGTTGGAAGAGAATAAAAAAAAATTCATCCACAACTTTGGTCATGTAGTAGCTACAGGATGGTTTTTTTGGTGAGATTCCTTTACTACAGGATGCTCTGTGTTATATACCTATCTCTACAAAACATCTTCAAAACACATTTATAGAAAAAGAATCATAAATTAATAGACAATTATCATATATTTAATTTCAATTATTTAAAGGAGTTTGAAAACATAATGCTATAAGGTTTATAAAAGTAGGAAATTGATATGGAAAAGTGTTCAAAAACATGGTAATCAAGTAGGATGAGTACAATAGATGGACATAATAATAATACATTTATGGGGCTCATCTCACCCCCTAACTTAAGATCTTTCTCAACCTCAAACAGTAAACTTGTGTTGAGTTGTGGAGCTAAAAGCTTCATTGAATGTGCAAATGTCGAGGTTGATGGGTTACATAGTAACTGACATCGGTCAGGCCAACCAACATCGGTTATCTTCAGCTACACAGTAACCGGCATCGATTAGGGATCAGCCAGCATCGGTCACCTTCAGACTGACATTGATCGTCTATGCGTTTCCAGAACTATTCTAATTTTAGACGAATAGTTAGTTTGCATGTAAAGACTAATTTTAGTCTTGAGTCTATCTTTCTAATTATTGTTTGGTTTGGGATCTATTTAATAGACCCATGGGGCTATATTTTAATGTAAGAAAGATCAATTAGATCTGTAGGGTGCAAGATCAAGAAGATCTGCAAGGTGCAAGATCAAGAAGATATGCTGAGAGCAGGCAACAACGGTTGAGTTGATTGTCACTTGGAAGTAGGCAACAACAACCATTGAGTTGATTGTCACTGGAGGGAACAAATCAGTATTTGAGTTGGTTGTAATTGATTGAGAGAGAGAGAACTCTTGAGGGAGAATTACTATACACCCAAGAGGTGTGGGAAGAGTGAGATTTCTTCATTGTATTTCCTTCTGGAAGAGTGTAATATAAGACTGTATTATTTCTCGTATCTCCTATTCTTTATTGTTTCTGATTTCTAGTTACTTATTACTTCTAGTTTAATTTTGTGTTTAGTTTCTTATACAAAAGTAATCAATTGTACTCTAAGGAGGATCCTAACAATAGGTATCAGAGCTAGAATCACTAACAAGTGGCAGAGCGGGTTAGTGTTTGTTGATTACAGGTTCACTCACAAGGGTTTTTGTTTGAGTGGGAGTAAAGCAATGGCAGAAGAAAGTAAACTAAGAATAGAGAAATTCAATGGCAAGAATTATCAATTATGGAGGATGCAAATAGAGGATTATATGTATCAGAAAGATCTGTACTTACCGTTGGGTGGGGTTTCAAGTAATCCCACATATATGCAAGATGAAGAATGGAATGTTCTTGATAGAAAGGCTCTGGGATCTATAAGGTTGAGCCTGGCATCATCTATGATTTCCAACTTATCACAGGCAAAGACAACAGTAGAGTTAATGGATACTGTGGCAAATTTATATGAAAAACCCTCAGCTTTGAATAAGGTATTTCTTATGAAGCAATTATTTAATTTGCAAATGCAGGAAGGTGGATCGGTATATAGTCATCTTAGTGATTTCCATGGATTAGTAAATTAGCTAATTTTAGTCAAAATAGTTTTTGATGATGAAATTAAGGCTCTCTTAATCTTATGCTCTTTACCTGAAAGTTGGCATAGTTTGGTAATGGCAGTTAGTAATACTGTGTCTGCTTCAAATATCTTGAAATTTGATGATGTTGTTAGTATAATCTTGAATGAAGAAATTTGCAAGAAAAGCATAGGGAAAACATCAGGTAATGCTTTAAGTGTTGAAAGCAGGGGAAAGCAAAGAGAGAAGGGCAAGCAAGGGAAATCAAGGTCAAAGATAGGCAGTAGATCCAAATCCAAAAATGGAGGTATAACCTGCTAGAATTGTGGAAAGAAAAGACATGCAAAGAAAGATTATTTGTTGAAAAAAGATCAGCATGAAGGTAATAAAGAAGCAAAAGATGCAGGTATTTTTGCATAGGATGCTCTTATATTTTCTTTGGATAGTCAGGTAGAATCATGGGTTTTAGATTCTGGTGCTTCTTTCCATGCAACCCCAAATAGAGAATTTTTTCATGACTATGTCCATGGAGACTTTGGAAAAGTTTATTTAGGGGATGGTGAGCCTTGTCAAATTGTTGGAAAACGAAAAGTGCAGCTGAAATTGTAGAATGGCAACACATGGGTGTTGAAGGATGTCATGCATGTACCCATCCTGAAGAGGAATCTAATTTCTATAGGAAAGTTAGGTGATGAGGGTTGCACAGTAACTCTCACAGTTGAATCTTGGAAAGTTTCCAAGGGTGCACTTGTATTAGCAAGAGGTAAGAAAGTAGGTACACTTTATCTATCTACTTGTATTACTGATTCTCCTTCTATTTTATCTACTTCAGCTGTAGATGCAAAGATGTGGCATTGTAGGCTTGGTCACATGAGTGAGAAGGGAATGGATTTTCTTAAGTCAAATGGTAAGCTTTTAGATTTGATAGATTTAGATTTCTATGAGCATTGTATTTTTGAAAAATAGGAGAAAGTGAGGTTTCTCAAGACTAGGTCAACAAAGAAGGAGCACAAGTTAGAGCTTGTTCACATAGACATGTGGGGACCAGCTCAAGGAGCTTCTATTAGAAGATCACAGTGTTATATTTTTTTCATTGATGATGCTACAAGAAAGGTATGGGTTTATTTCATAAAGAGGAAATCTGATGTTTTTGACACATTTAAGAAATGGAAAGCCTTGGTTTACAAGGAGAAGGTGATGGATAGTGATCAGCTCAAGAGGCTGAATAATTTTGAGTAGGTCAATATTGATTTGGACAAGGTTATGATCCAAAATGAGCTCATGGGTAAAAATCATCACTCACAGGAAAACACAGACACTGACATTAGTCAGGCAGAGACTGATGTCAATCAAGAAGGAACTGATGTTGATCAGGTGAAGACCAAAGTCAGTGATGTCGGTCAGGTGAGAACTGACGTCGATCAAGTCAGTCAGGTGGAACCGACATCGGTCTGGCGTAGACCGAGAGATGATCGAGATCGGTCACTATTAGAACAAAATTTGGGCAGACAGCAAGCTGTCAATGAGTCTCAAACGCCCATGAGGAGGTCTGAAAGGGTATGTAAACCTCAAATTCGTTATTCCCCTTCTTTATACTACTTGTTGCTCACTGATGGTGGAAAACCAAGTTGTTTTGAAGAGGCAATGCAAGTAGAATTCAAGAAACAATGGGAGCATGGCATGAATGAGGCAATTGATTCCTTGGAAGAGAACCAAATGTTGGATTTGGTAGAGTTGCCAATCGGAAAGAAAGCACTACAAAATGAATGGATTTATAGGTTAAAGAAAGGAGAGAATGGACAAGTGAGACATAAGGCCAAGTTATATGGTCTTGAGCAAGCTCCAAGACAATGGTATTTGAGGTTTGACAGGTTTATGACAAAGCATGGCTTTAGTAAATGTCAATCTGACCATTGTGTTTATTTTACCAAGTTGGATAATAGTAGCTACATTATCCTGTTATTGTATGTAGACAATATGCTTGTTACAGGTTCATACATGCAGGGAATTACTGAGCTAAAGGTAAAATTAGCTCAGACATTTGCCATGAAGGATTTAGGAGAGAAAATCCTTGGCATGAGTATTTATAGAGACAAGTAAAATCACAAGTTGATTTTTTCTCAAGAGGATTATGTGAATAAGGTAGTGGAGAGGTTCAATTTGCAGGATGCAAAACCAGTAAGCACACCTATGGTTAGACAGTTCAAGCTGAGCAAAGAATAGTGTCCTAAATCACATGATGAGGTTGAGTACATGGTATGTACTAGACTTGATACTGCCCAAGCAGTGGGAGTTGTCAACAAGTTTATGGCCAATCCAGGAAAGAAGCACTGGAAAGCAGTTCAGTGGATTCTCAGATATCTAAGAGGGACCAGTAGTAGGCATTTATGCTATGGAGGGTCAAACACTTCTCTACATGGGTATGTAGATTTGGATATGGTAGGTGACTTGGATGGTAGGAGAAGCACCATAGGATATGTGTTCACTATTGGTGGAATAGCGGTTAGCTAGATTTCAAAGTTGTAGAAGGTTGTTGCCATGTCTACTACAGAGGCAAAATACATTGCAGTCACAGAGGCTAGCAAGGAAATGATATGGATGACTTGGTTCATGGAAGAGTTGGGAAAGGAGCAAGAGAGTTACAGATTATACAGTGATAGTCAAAGTGCAATTCATTTGGCAAAAGATTCAGCCTTTCATTCAAGAACCAAACATATACAGCTTAGGTACCACTTCATTAGACAGGTATTGGAGGATGGATAGTTGAAGTTGAAAAAGATCCATACGGATAAGAACCCTACTAATATGCTAACAAAGCCAGGAACAAAGGAGAACTTGAATCTTCATTCAACTTTTGTTGGTCTTCAAGATTGAACTTAAAGATGGAGAAATAAGCCAGAAACAAATTAGAGGATGTTGTTATATAGGTGCAGGTATAGATGCAGTTTTTTATCTCCAAGTGGGAGATTGTTGAGTTGTGGAGCTAAAAGCTTCACGGAATGTGCAAATGTGGAGGTTCTTGGGTTACACAATAACTGACATCAGTCAGGCCAACCGGCATCAGTCAGGCCAACTGACATTGGTTATCTTTAGCTACACAATAACCGGCATCGGTTAGGGATTGGCCGGGATCGATTACCTTCAGACCAACATTGGTCGTCTATGCATTTCCAAAACTATTCTACTTTTAGACAAAAATTTAGTTTGCATGTAAAGACTAATTTTAGTCTTGAGTTTGCATTTCTAATTATTGTTTGGTTTGGGATCTAGTTAAGAGACCCATGGGGTTGTATTGTAATGTAAGCAAGATCAATTAGATCTGTAGGGTGCAAGATCAAGAAGCTCTGCAAAGTGCAAGATCAAGAAGATCTACTGAGAGTAGGCAACAATGGATGAGTTGATTGTCACTTGGAACTAGGCAACAACAACCATTGAGTTGATTGTCACTGGAGGGAACAACTCAGTATTTGAGTTGGTTGTAATTGATTGAGAGAGAGAGAGAACTCTTGAGGGAGAATTACTGTACACCCAAGTGGTGTGGGAAGAGTGAGATTTCTTCATTGTATTTCCTTCTAGAAGAGTGTAATACAAGATTGTATTGTTTCTCGTATCTCCTATTCTTTGTTGTTTCTGATTTCTAGTTACTTATTACTTCTGGTTTAATTCCGTGTTTAGTTGCTTATACAAAAGTAATCAATTGTACTCTAAGGAGGATCCTAACAACTTGTTCATGCTCATTTCACAAAGAAATATGAAATCTATAGTATCTAAATCACCACTAGAAAGATGAGCATAGAATCCCCATTGTTGTTCAAATAGATGCCAAATTTTGGCTTCTCTTGCTTCATCCAATAGAGTTTTATCTTGCCAATTAAGAACATGATACTAGAACAGGGTGGCTAGTACTTTAGGTTCAAAAATTATGATCTCATGTCACCTACAAGAAAAATGTACTTTGTAATCCTATGAAATGCTATATTTAAATTAAAAAGGGAATAGGGCTCCTTCTTCAGTGTAGGAGTGAGCTCATTCTATCATTCTATATAGGATTCTTTGGCTGAAGGACCAACATAAGCTCTTAATCCCAAGTAAAAATCTTGAATCTCATCACATTTATTTTCAAACCAAGTTTTAACTTATTTATTTAACATGATATCATCCCATTCAGCTAATATAACCTCATGTGCCATTGATTCACTCCTGATAAGTAACTAGCTTTCATTTTCCTTTTTCTTGCATTTTTCTATTTCTCTTCCTCTTCTCTATCCATATAAGAAATATGATGAAAATACTTGAAATTGGACATCTATAGCATATAGATTAAGATTCTAATCCTCATCATAAATAATAGCATAATTGTGTAGGTATAACTCACATAATTGTGATTGTTCTTCCTATGAACTTACTTTATATATGGAAAAGAAGGAAATGGGATCAAAAACTGCATGGAGCATATCACAATAAATTTTGATAAATCTGAAATTGTCCCATTATTATTCAATTTAGATTGAATAAAATTTTGTAGGAGGCCTATAATTAAGGAGTTCTTGGGTTATACCAGCCATGTCCTCAACTTTATGTTTCAGTTTGGTGATGCTCTCTTCCTTGAACTTATTTTCCTCTTTCAATTTCCTAGTTTATTTCTTTAGTTCTTGTAGAGTTTCAAATTGATCATCCATCTAATTCAATAGTTCAAAAAATATTTCAAAAGAGGAGTGATACCTGACCTCAGAAGTAGCTTTAGGTTCCTCTTATTGATTTACCCCTATAGAAGGTTATGGAATGTTGGCTGCATAATGGTCATCAATTGAAGGCTGCAATTGATAAGCTACTATAGCAAGTACATCCAATCCTCCACCAAATTGATCTTGTAGTTGCTTCTTTAGTTTCTCAATTTCTTACAGGGCCTACTCAAGAATAGAAAATTCCATTTGTATAGTAGATTACTCCAATTGTTTAGCTTCCTCCTGCATTGGTTCCTCATGCAACTCTTGTTCAGAATCCTCATGCACTGGTTCCTCATACAATTCTTCAAAATTCTATTCAACTTGTTTTTCTTCCTCATGCAATGCTTCAAAACTATGCTCAACTTGTTCTACTTCTTCGTGATAGACTACTGGAGAACATTCTTCCCTATCTATTTCAGTCTCTAGAGATTCATCACTACTAGCAGTCTATTCTTCCTCAGATTCTTCATTTATTTGAATAATAAAAGAAGTTTTAGTTCTCATCTTTCTCCTCAATCTATGAGATCTATGAAGAGAAGGGGTTACCTTGATCTTCTTGGAAGAGGGTGGAATTTCTCCCTCATACTCATCTAAATCATACCAAAGAATGAGTCTCCTCCTCTTCTTTCTAGATTCTTTGCCTCTAGAAGTCCCTTCTTTAGTCCTTGTTGTAGGTTCTTGTGTTTCTATAGGAAGACCTTCTTTTATAGGTTCTTGTGTGGCTGTAGGAAGTTTTTTTGTTATAGGTTCTTATGGTTCTATGGAGAGGGCTTCTTCTTCTGACCTTTGTTCATCAACATCCAATTCTTCCATTTCATTCCCTTCTCTATCACTCTTTGAATTTCCTGGTATCTGGAGAAATTCTTCCCAATTGATGTTGGGTCTAGTTATTTACAAGTAGTATTGATTAAGTAACTGGATGAGACAATGTGGGAAAGAGATTGAGAATTACCTTTTTAAAAATCTTTCAACATTCTAGTGATCATGTAAAAGAAGAATTTAGGAATGTTTATCTCCATTTTATACTGCATATGATTCAAAAACTTGAAATGTAGGCCATGCAGCATAGAATACCTTCCTTCATAGATGAAATATGTGGAGATAAACTTGACAGCTTTAGCCCATCTTCTTGGTAGATACAACCTTGTAGTGTCCTATTTTAAATTTCTAGGCATTCATTTAATTTGGTAAAATTTTATCTGTCATCCTCAACATCATATTTTTCTTGTCATTCTTCCCCTATTCTTGGTAGTCTCGTTACTCTATTGATGGTTGTTTCTATCATCTTTACGTCCATCCTTTTTACTATGGCCAAGCTATTATGAAATATACCAACAAATTCATTCACAATTCCTTCTTCTCGAGTTTGTATTTTTTTGAAATATTTCACCCATCCTATATGTCATAACAAGTCTAATATTTTTGATCTGTTGGTCAGAGGGGTGATATCTAGTAGTTCATGTTTCACCAAATCACCTCTCATATTGCATGAGTTGTAGGTCTGGGTGCTTACAGTAAGGTTTTTGAGCTATGGCAGAATGGTTTGTGAAGTTTTCTTTGGGAGGTGAAATAATCCTTTGGAATTAATGGAAAATCTCCCCCCCAAACTTAGACTGTCACTTGTCTTTGAGGGATGAAGTTGAATGTACAAAACACTCATGGCAAGAGTAAGGGGTGGTAGTAACAGTTGTGTTACTTATCACATCAATCAATGAAGGAGATGGTAAGCAGATGTGATAAGGAGATGATACGATAGTGAATTAATATCATTAAGTCCCATCATATTTAGAAATAATTAAAATCTATGATAGGAAATAAATATAGAATAATTACTGTATTACTTATAGAAATGCCTTTTATAAATGTGCAAATGATGATGTGAAGTGGTGATCATGGCATACGCTAGAATTTGAGTGGGAGAAAACACTTGATGTAGGATGGAATGTAGGAATACATCCTATAGAAAGATATGTGTGTCCTATAGTAACAAGTATTATCTTATAGTAGTAAGTTTTATCCTTCATCAACAAGTTTGTCATTTATAGCGAATAGTTTTCCATCCTGTAGCAAGAAAGAAAATGTATTTTGACTCCAAGGGAATGAATCGACAAGAAAAAACAAGTGAAAATAAAATATTTTTATTGTAGTAGTTCCTTTTCTCATTTTCATTTTTCATTTTTTTAATGAATGTTGATCAGCTAATGACTTGGTTTTCTGAGACAACATCCATCAGCAATGCCCAAAGGTTTTCACTGCTGAATTTTTTGATTTGTTTTTTAGATTTTCTAGTCCAAATTCAATTAAAATCATAAGAATCCAGAGGGTAGGATTTTATTCACCCTAAACCAAGCCATTGTAAATGACTAGTTCTTAGCTGCAAGAAGCTTTCTTACTTTGTAAAAATATTAGAGAAGGGTTGATAGAAATACACTTTGACTATAGGAACAGGTTGATTTGCTTCATGAAGAAAAGGTGAATTTTGTTCTTCAAGAAGTTGGTGAGTGAGAGTTTCCTTGGAAAATGGTTTCTTATATAGCTTGATCATGTGACCATTGACAATAAGATGGAACTGAACATAGTCAATGGTTGTGAGCTTTAAAGCTCTATTGTCAAAAACTTATTTGATCTCATAAGGCCCAAGCCATCTAGATTGCAGTTTTCCTTTATGATCCTTGTATTTAGAGTCAAAAAGGAGTGCCCAGTCTCCTAATTTAAAATTATTAGTCTTGATTTTCTTGTCATTCCATCCCAAATGTTGTCTTTATATTATTTCAATGTGATGAAGTGCTTCCTTTCTTAATTCATCAAGTGCATTCAGTTGCATGACCCTATCTTGTTAAGCTTGGGAAAGTTCCAAGCCTAAATCAAGTGTTGTCCTTATGGGAATAATAGGCTTCTTACCATAAACTAGCTCATATAGAGTTAGACTAATTGTGGTTTTTTAAGTGATTTTATAAGCCCAAACTACTTTTAGAAGATGAGTTGACCAATATTTTCTATGTAAGCAGACAGTTTTAGTGAGGATATTTTTTAGTTCTCAATTTGTCACTTCCACCTAACCATTTGATTGAGGATGGTAAGCGGTATACTTCTTGTGTATGATTTTATATTCTTTTACCAAGGTAGATGTGAGGTCTAATGTGAACTATGGACCTTGGTCTATGATTATTTCTCTTAGTACTCCATAGCAGGTGAAGATTTCTTCATAGAGGAACTCAGCTGCCTTCTCATCTTCTGCTCATTTAGTGACATAATCAGTGAAAACTAGTATGTATTATTTATTGGTGGATTTAGGATCAATGAGACCTATAAAATCTAATCCCCATTTGTCAAAGGGTTCCAAAACTAGTTGTGGTTGTAATGACATTTTATTAGAATGAGTGGGATTTTCCATACACTGGCATTGATCACATCTATGGGTGTACATCATGTCATCCTTATAAAAATAAGGCAAATAATATATAGCAATGAGTACTTTCATGGTATTCCATTTGGCCACAAAATAACCCCCATAGGGTTCATCATGGTAGGTCCTAAGAATGTCATAAACTTCATCTTCTCGGATACATCTTCTCATCACAGAATCTAGTTAAGTGATAAAGAGATGTCTTGCAATTTAGGAATAATGTCTACTCTTTTGGATCAGATGTTGTTTGTCCCTAGGTGAGAAATGTTGTGGTAGTGATCCTACGGCAAGATAGTTAACAATATCCATGAACTAAGGAGATTGAATTGTCACAATAAATAAATGTTCATCAGGAAAAGAATCATCAACAATAAGACTATGTTCATCATTTTTCAATCAAGATAGAAAATATAATACTAAATTATCTTTACCAAGTCTATCCACAATATTAATATCAAATTCCTAAAGCAAAAGCAACCAATGAATTATCTTGCCTGTTAAATTAGGTTTGTTTATTAAATACCTTATTGTTGCATGATCGGTATGGATGAATACTTGGTAACTTGTAATGTAGTGTTGAAATTTGTTGATGGCATAGATGATGGTAAGGAATTTATTATCTATTATAGTGTAGTTAAGTTTATCCCCTTGAATATTCTTGCTGATAAAATAGATTTCATAACTTAGAGATTCATCTTTTTGGCCAAGGATAGCTCCTAAAGTGGTGTTAGATGCATCTGTATGAATGTGGAAAGGCTTCTTCCAGTTAGGTCCTCTCAAAATAGGAGTTGTTATGATAAGGTCTTTGAGTTACTAAAAGGAAATTTGACAATCATCAATCCATGTAAATTCAACATCTTTAGTAAGCAATCCAAAAAATGGAGTGGTAATTTTACTAAAATCTTTGATGAATCATCTATAATAACTAGTATGTCCTAAAAACTTATAACATCTTTTTGCTTCTTTGGTGTGGGTTGATATTTAATAATACTTATCTTTGTTCAATCAACTTGAATTTTAGTAGGAGATATGTGATGTCCCAACACAATCCTTTTAGTCATAAGCATGTAACATTTTTCATTGTTGAGAGATAATTGATGGTCTTGGCAGTGTTGAAGAACTTTTTCCAGGTTGGTCAACATTTCTTTGAATGTCTACCTATAAATAGTGAATCATCTATGTAGATTGCAACATAGTCTGGGAGAGATCAAAAAATATGCTTAACACAGCCCTTTGAAAAGTAGTTAGGGCATTACAAAGACCAAATGGCAAGATGTCATAAGCATAGGTTCCCCAAGGTCAAGTAAAAATGGTTGTCTTGGGCTTGTGGAGCAATTCTTATTTGATTATAACCACTATAGCCATCTAGGAAATAAAAGCACTTCTTCCCTATTAAGGTATCCAAAAATTAATCAATAAATGGAAGGGGAAAGTGATCCTTCTTCGTAGCAGCATTCAACTCTCTGTAGTCAACACAAATATGCCATTTGACCACTAGTTGTCCAAGATAGGATAAACAAATCCTACATCCAAGAGTTTTTGCAACTCAATTTTGACAATGTCTTTAATTGCAAGATTCATTCATCATTGGGGTTGGTGAATAGGTTTACATTCTTATTTAATGTAAATTTGATGCATGCATTTATCTATGGGTATTCCTCTCATGTCATGGTAATATCAAGAAAATATTGTTGTGTGCCTTCTCAACATTGTAGGTAACTGACTTTCTTGATGGGGTGTTAAAGAAGTGTTGATGTTGAGATTTTGTTTAGGAGGTGTCTACTTGCTTTGTTAAATAAAACATGGTCTCTATTGTTGAAATTTAAAGGAGCATAATTACATTTATGGGGAAGTAATTGATGAAATTTCCAAATATATCTTGTAGTTTTAACAAAATCATTTTTAGGAAAGGTATTTTGAAGTGGGCATGGTGTACATTCTAACAGGTTGGTGGCTATAAGATCATATCGATATGTGTTTTGCAGGATACCAGTAAATACAGTGTCTTCTTCTTAGGCCTACAGAGCTGGACTCTAGTCAGTTATGCAGAGAGTCTACAAAGAGATAGTTTTCTCAAATTCATCAATCCAAGGGATTGGTCCATCATTTAGGGAAAGCTGATCTAGTGGATACAATACCAATTTCTTGGTGTTATTTCCATTGGAAATAAGCATTTTTCCTAACCTGTATCCAATAAAAGTATCAGCAGTGGCCAAGGATGAGAGGATAACCCCCAAAATTGCTCTTTGGCTATAGGATAATAAAATCTTTTAGATATTACCAAGAATCCATAGTGATAACAAGGTCCTCAACAATCCCTTTAGGCTTAACAGTTGATTTGTCAGCCATCTAGAGGATGGTAGGTGTTAGACGGAGAGTAGTAAGCTTCAGTTCTTGCATGGTCTCCATGGTCATCATGTTGATGGTTTCACCCAATTTGATTAAATTATTGGATATGGGTTGGCCATGGATGCTAACATTAACCATAAGAATTCCTGGGTTAGAATATTTTGGGGGAACTGTATTTTTCAACATAATATCTGCTAATTAGCCAATGACTTGGATTGTTTTAGGATCCTTCTTATTTCTTCCTAGTTTTTTAAAATATAACTCTTGAACAAATTTATTGTAGATAGGAACATCCTTTATTACTTGAAAGAGTGTAATTTTCATGCACACATTCTTGATTTATCCTAAGATATCAAATTTAGGTTTTTTTTCAGGCATGATATGCTCAGTCTCTCCAAAAAAGGAGAATTGTCAATTTATTTTTTATTTTTTGATGGACTTGGCTTAGGATTAGCTATGGGTAGCTATGGATTAACATGGATTGAAGCTGGTTCAAAGTGTTTTATGATTATGGGTGAGGTTGGTTGTGTAATAATATGACCTAAGTGAAGTTGGACTTGATTAATATCCAAGATGTATGTTGGATATTGTATTATTTCAATGGATTGTGTTATTTGAACCAACTTATTGGTAGGATTAGAAATGGGTTGGGTAGGTAATTGAGTGGTTCAAAAATGTTTTTGAGTGTTTGGAATTATGGATTGTTGTTGTGGTGGTTTCATTTGTTGAGTAAAGCCTTGATTTCCTCTCCATTATTTTTTCCATGGATTAGAGGGATAGAACCATTACTGGTTTTGAAATTCTTCCTATTGAGGTTGTTGTCTATTCTATTGTATCCATAACTAATTATAGGGTAGCTACCAACTTGTTTGGGACCAATTTGGATTGGGTATATTCATCCAAGAATCATATTGAGGATTATTTGAGAATTGAGAATTTGTAAACATAGAGTTTGATGTCATACATGGTCTTTGTACCCGTGGTTTTTGTTAAGCCACCAAAAACACTTGGTTTTCATATTCTCCTATGGCAAGAAGCTCTACTATCTCAAGATTTTCCTTGATGATATTGGCTACTTAAGCTTTCATGGAATGGCATGTGCAATCCACTTCTTCTTTTTGTATTTAAGGTAATATGTGGCTAAGGATTTCTCAGTTTCTTCCTACTTTCTTCGTGTATGTAATGTATCCAACTGAGTATCTAGGTGATTGATGACGTCTTACTTCATATCCTAAAGTAGGTTACTAACTTCACCTTTAGACAATCCTATAGCAGATGATGCAAGAAGGGTTTTGCTCCTACTTTTGTTCATGGTTGATCTAGAGTAGTTTGTACATATAACTATTAATTCATCAAATGGTAGTGTAGAAACATCACCACCAAATATTAGATCTAGTGCTTCCAGACAATCATCTCTAATTCCTTTCAAGAATATCAGCTTGACCGATTCCTTATCCATTATATTTTGCTTGGATTTTTTAAGATGAATAAAAATCTTTCCATATATTCCTCCAATGACTCATCATCAAATTGTATCATTTAGGAAATTTTATCTTTCCCATAGTTTCTACCCCTACAATAGTCTTGGTATTTTATCATAAAATTATCCTTCATTTTTTCCCAAGTAGAAATGGCATCCTTTCCGAGTCCCATGAACCATCTAAGAGTTGCATCTTTGAGTATTTCTAGAAATAATTTGAGTTTCTAAGAATCTTGATTATAATCATAGTTATGGTATAAGAAGTCAAACTCAAAAAGAAATGTATCTAGATCCTTAGATGCTTTTCCTCTAAAAATAGGGAGGGTAGAGTGAGGGATATTCCTCATGGGTGTGTTTCCATCAGGAGTAAGGATAGGAAATTTGAAAGTAGCAGACTCATTGGTAGTGTTTTCTTCTTGGTAATCCCCCATGAATACTCTTTATGTTCGTAAACGGGAAGTTATTGCTACCCAATGCTCAAAATTCCTATCAATTATTTGATTTATTGGGGTGTAGAAGATGGAGACTTTATCTTTTTCCTCAAGAATATATGGCTTATTATACAGTGGGGATGGTGTGGAGGTTTTAGAATATTCTGCTAGTGTCTTGGCAAAGAGTCTCTAAATTGGAAGATTATATTGGCCTAGTGTTTCTTCTAGGGGCAAAAATAGCTTTGAATTCCTCCTTAGCAAGAAATTTGGGTGACAGAGGAAATTGAAGTTTAGATTCTTGAGTGTGAGGTGATAAGGTGGGAATTCTTAAAGGTGGTATATGTGGGTCTCTTCTATGGGTATTATCCTCTTCAAGGTCTCCAACTTGTGCTACCATTCCAACAAAAAATTCTTCTTTTTCTACCTCTTCTATTGAAAACTGTGAGTGATCTTTAAGAATTCCTTCATGTTCCTCAATTTTTGTAAAATAAATTTTAGATCTTGAAGCAACGTTTGATGATTCAATCAAAAATCTTCCTATATAGTCCCCTTTTCTTTACATATATTAACCACTTTTTTTAACTTTTTGCCCACCCTACCTATATAGGTTTAGTAATATGGGGCTTTTAAAATTTTCACTATCCTACTTGAAAAAAAGGAAAATTTTAAACTATGAAAGCAGGAAATATTTAATCTATAAAAATAATAAGCTTTGGAAAAACACTATACATCTAGAAACAATTTCTATCAAGATTGAAGATTACAAGTGTGTGACACCCTTCCCTGGTAATGGCACCAAAAATGACCAGCAGTTGATTCACAATCAGATATACTAATCTTGATCAAGATGAATAAGGAGAGTAACCATGAATATATACCTTCTAATTTATTTAATTATCAACCTAAGTATGTAGACTTGATAGGATGACATCACTGTATGTGCACACTTAATCTCTAATTTGACATTCTGCTAATTATATCTAAGATGTTGAAGTGCAATAAATGAAATGCAACATAAAATATATATAGTAAAATAAATGATTATACGTGGAAGCTTCCCTAAATGAATCTAAGACAAGAATGTAACTCACACAATTCAAAAATGAAAAACATAATGCTTAAGGAAATCAATTAACATACTTAGTTAACATGCTTAGCTAACCAAATACATTGGATTATTGTTGTAGCCTTCCAAACGGGCCCCTTCCTCCTTCCAAATTTAGCTTCAATCCTTCCTCTTACAACACTAAATTAAACTTATAACTGATCACTCATATTAATCAAAAGTGCAGCAATAAATTACTACAGGGAATTACAATGACAATTACTTAACATAATGTACTTATGATAATCTCTATTCAACATATACTATTTTATATAAATCCCTCTCAAATATACTTCACATATTTATATACTTCAGAGGAGATTATTTTATGAAAAATAATATATATATTCTATTCTAAGATACATTCGAATTGGGATAATCAAAATTGGTTTCTTTTGCTAAAGACATCCTTTATATGAATCTTACAACTTTATTGTAGGACAAACAAGGTTGTTTCATTCTTCAACCAATTCCTTATTAATCTCCATGAAGGTTATAGTTATTTATATTAGTTGTTTGGAAGAGAATCAAAATATCCTCATCTATGGTTTTGATCACGCAGTGGTTGTAGGATGGTTTGTGTGGTGAGATTCCTTTGTTGCAGGATGCTTAGTGCTATATACCTATTTCTCCAAAACATCTTCAAAACACATTTATAGAAAAATCATCCTAAATCAATAGACAATTATCATATATTTAATTTCAATACATAATTTCAACTATTTAAAAGAGTTTAAAAACATAATGTTCTAAGGTTTATGAAAGTAGGAAACTGATATGGAAAAGTGTTCAAAAGCATGGTAATCAAGTAGGATGAGTACAATATATGGACACAATAATAAAAAAATTATGGGGCTCATCATTTATGATGTTATGGATAGTAATGGATGGGTCGATTCTAGGCATGTCAAGATATGACCAAGCGAATGTTATGTTGCGGTCCTAGAGGAAGGTAGAAAAGTCCTGGTCCTCTGTGGAATCCAAATATTGCCCAATTTTGAAAATGTGTGGGTTGCCCTAAGTGTCTAAGTTGATAGCCACAATGGATTCATTTAACATTGTTAAAATCTTAGGAGGGAGATATTTTTGGATAGAATGATCTTTCACATTGAATTAGGTGAGAATGGAGTTGTCATCCTGACACTAAATGGTGTTAATAGTAGGAGAGTCATCTTCTACCAGTTCAAGATGAATTAGAGGAATGGTTGCAGTTACCCCATCCTTTTGGTAGGTCACAAATCCAAGGTTAATCATGGAGATGAATAAAAAAATTTAGTTGTTATGATGTCATCATCCTCACATTCAGGTGGAGAAGAGGTTGGTGAGGAAGGGATGTCTTCCTCCATAATGGTGATAGTAGGTGGTTCAATTTTCTTCTTGGGTAGGATGAAATCGGGGCTATGTTTCTCATGATTTTTTTGGTCTCAATTTAAATCAGCTCATGTGGGCCATGCTCATATCATCCAAGGCCAAATCCCTTCTAGGCACACCTATGGAGATATATCTTGGTAAAAATTGGTTTATCTAGGTAGGAAAAACTAGAGGTGTATGGGTGAGGCAAAGAGGAGGTGGTAGTAGTGTTAAGATGTTCATCAATTCCCCCATAGAGAAAATGGGTTTTTAAGGATGAAGGTCCAAGGGGAAAAATTGCTTTGATGTTGGGTTCATATCTAGGTTGGTTGCTAAGTTTCCCATACTCATGAGGAGTAAAAAAGGTATCAAGGGTTAAGAGGTGATATTCCCCCAATGAAAGATGTTAAAAGGTTGATTCCAAGGGGTCATTCATGGTTATTTGATCTAATGGGATTGATGTGCTAGTAGATGCCTCATTAGAAGAGGAAGAAGTGATTTCTTCTTTTGTGGTTGAGGGCTTATCTATTTTCGATGAAGATTTACCAGATGGAGGTAAGAAGACATCGTTAGGGTGATAGATCATATTGCATGTTATAAATGGACTTGGGTCTATTTTTATAGTGATAATCTAGATTTCATGCTTGATTTTAATACAAATATGAAGGGTTAAGGGAACATAAGCCATGGAGTGAATCCAAGGTCATCCTAGTAAGACATTATATTGAAATTTTCCTTCCACTGCATAGAAGAGTTCTGGGAGTGTATAAGGTCATAAATGGATATGAAGGACAATGGTTCCTAGGGTAGTGACCATGGTATCATTGAAAGATCTAAGAATGACCGAGGTCCCATAAATTAATTTTTTGGTAGTTAAAGATGATTGTAAGCATGGGAATAAATGATATTAATGTTGGCTCCCCCATCAATCATGACCCATTTAATGTGTAATTGGTTGATGTAGGCAGTTATGAAAAGAGGGGGATATGGGTCCTCTATATGGATAGAAGTTATCTTTGAGTCCTTGAAGGTGACAAGGGTAGAGAGGTGAAGAGCACCAAAAAAGGTTACAAGGGGTTGAGGATCCTTAGGTTGGACCTCTATTGACTGTAAAGCTTCTATCATTGCCTTGTGGTGATGAGGGGAGGTATAAATGAGTCAATATAAACTCATTTTGGCTAGGGTTTGATGGATTTAATTATGAACCACTCTTCAGATTGACTAGGAGGGGTTTGATTGGGAGGTACCCAAGATAGAGACCTTTGGTTTGGGTGAAGGGGAAGAGGCTTGGATTTGACTAGGTTGAGAGGTAAAAGATGGGTATGTCCAAGGGATGGACACTTTAACATTCCCCTTATCCTTTTGTTGTGCTCATGTGACCACATTGATAGTATGGATAGAAGGGATAGTAGATGATTGAGTTTGTTCTCCATCACTCTGAGATGAGAGTGGAGGAGTAGGCAGGTGTTAGTCATTGGTTGTTCGCTGAAGTGGCAAAGGGATCATGGGGAGTTCATCTAATAAGATATTATATTCCTCATAAAGCCAATGGATAATGTTTTATAGAGCATCATAGTTCTTCATCTCGTGTTCAAGTGTCCTATGATAAGAACATACATGGTAGTCTTTATACAATGTAGGTTTTGAAGCAAGAGGGTCAAACAACCTGATGGGAGGTAAGGTCAAGCAAGAAGCTTTCAATAACCTTTGGAAAGTGTCTAAGTAAGATTTAGCCAAAGGTGGATAAGGTTTAGATGATTTAGTTCTAGTGGTTACGTTAGAAGTTGCCTTAAAAATAGGTTTGGTAATAAACAGCTTGGGTAAGGTAGTTCCCTTAGTGCTTTTGGTTTAGGTAAGGGAGATAAAAAATTAGAGTTTTAAGCTCTTAAGATGGATAATTTGGTTATTGTTTGCTTGGTAAAGTTGGGTGTGTCAGAAAGTAAGAGCAATAGCATCACTAATAATGGTGGTTTGGTTTTGGGTGAAAGGTTGGTTTCCAAATCAAAGTGGAGGGATGAGGTCCCAAAATGGATGGCAAGGTGGAGGGATGAGATCCCAAAATGGATGGCAAGGTGGAGGGAGGCAAAAGTTTGGCCTTCTAGGCTCTTGGTGGTTTTGTCTCTTTGGTTGATTTTATGATCTAGGAATTTGACTCAAGAGAGGATGGTTAGTATTGTGTTAGTTCCAAAATGAAAATAAAATGAAATAAACACACTAATAGCATAAGATATCTAGGCTTAGACACAAGGGAGAGCTTAGTTAAAAATCATGAATGAAAAACATAACTAAAATGCAAAAGAAAACTCTTTTACCTTCCTTAGATGCTCTAAAATGCTTGTTGTGGTGTCTTGCTCAACTTGTGCTCATGAAGTCCTTGGCAATGGAAGCTTGAAAACCTCCATCTCTCCTTGGCACCTTGGGCTTGTAGCTTGGCTTAGATTGGAATCAATTTAGCATTATAACACTAGTTGCTTGAAGCTTTTTTGAACCAATCCTGCATTATAACTTTTCACTAATTAAGCTTATAAATGATGTTATGAGGCCTCATATTTATAAAATTTTGGATTTAATCAGAATAAACCTCAACCATCCATCTCAAGATTGAGATGTGTGGTTGAGGAGTAATTCAATTTTTTGAATTATGTTTTTAATTATCCTCATCATGGCATTGGAATAAGGGTAAATTAAGAGGCATGGAGGGCATCATGGAAGGCATTGATGAGGCATGGAGGGCATGAATCCTGATATTTATGGCATTTATGACCTAGGGATGTCTTCCCAAGAAATGAGGTCACTTGATGATGCAGATATTCAATATTCATTTCCAAAACAAATTATTTAATAAGTTTCCATGGAATTTTTTTATTAGGCCTTGATTTGGGTTAATTAGCTCTTAGGCATGATTAAGCACATTGTGCACAAATTACCCAAATTAATCAGAATGCTTGTTATTGGTCTTAAATTTGACTAAATTTGAATTGGAAGTCCACATCAGATACGTTGGATGAATACTCCTATATATAATGTTTCCAAAAAAAATAACAAAGACACAAGTCTTGTGCAAAATATTTGATAAGAAAGAGCATTCTAGAGCACGCAAGTGCAAATTTGGCATTTTGATTTGAAATGGACTGATCAAAGTTAGTTGGCCCATAAATTACATTACCCCATTTAGGGACACCATGGCCAAAATCAGAATTTTAATATGTCATTTTCACATCATTTAACATGTTTTAGTGTTTTTAGGCCAAATTGTGCATTTTGGGTAGAAATTGGTCAAAAGCCTGGTTGGAGGTTATCAGCAGCCAGTTTTAGGTGTCTATAGTTTACCCTTGTTTGGGAAGGAATTACAAGCTATAAGCATAATAATGTCTTCTCAAAGAATGAAAAGGTCCTCATGCCTATAACTACAATGATGATAAACTAACTGTATGACACCCCCTCAAGGGAATGGTTGACACAAGGAGGTCAGTAAATGATCCCTCAAAAAGAAAGAAATGAAATGAGGGGACCAAAGAAAGGAAATATGATGGGGTGTAAAGATAATGATATTGAAAAAGTAGTAAAAATCATTGAGAATGCAAGTGGGATGGTACACAATAGTTTTCCCAAAGGTGGTTATAAGCATTATACCCTGATAGTGGCAACATGGTATGATAACACGATGATTTTCCCAAAGGCAGTTATAATCATTAAGAAGATGAAGTTGCCCCAGTTAGGATAGACAAACAAGATAATAACATGCCCTTGTATGGGTAGAAAAAGTAAAGTGGTGACAACTCAATGATTTTCCCAAAGGCAGTTATAATCATTGAGAAATGTAGGTAGGATGGTGTGCAATGATTTGCCCATAGGTGGTTATAATCATTGGACCCTGATTATGAAAAACATGATAAACATGGTTGAGGATGATGATAACTTAAGAGGGTAATGATGAATTAGAAAAACCTACTATTAGGAAGATGCTCATCCAAACTAATAAAGGTTGAAATTCTTTTGTGGTTAATTACTCTATTTGGGATATGATTGGGAGTGGAATCAAGATGTCAGTGCTAAAGAGATGTTGCCATTGTTGAATATACTTCTTGAATCTAAGGTTTGTTGTAGCATGTTATGGTAGGATTCATGATAGAACACCATAAATACTTGGCCAAAATATGCATAAGGACTGACTCCCATAATCCAATACTCAATAAAAAATAATTCACTAATGATAAAAACCATGATGAAAATGTAAACATATGAATAGGGATGGATTCAAGTGTAAGTGTGGATAAATAATCACCCAATGAACACACAAACTGAATCAAGGCAATAGTGTTAAAAGCAAACAATAGGCAGACAAACAAACAAAATAAGTAAAAACAAACAAATAAACAATGCAATAAAAATCCTATGAACATTTCCCCTAGAAAATAGGCAACAACTTAACAAACAAACTGAATAAGGGAATAGAAGAAAATGAAGGGGGCGAACGAGTTATCTCCAATGCACTAGGCTTAGGTTGCTCATAAAATGGCTTAGGTTGCTCATAAAATGATGAGAGCATGGCTTAGGTTGCTCATAAAATGATGAGAGCATGGCTTAGGTTACTCACAAAATGGTGAGAGTGTGGCTTAGGTTGCTCACAAAATGGTAAGAGCATGACTTAGGTTGCTTGTAAAACAATAAGAGTGTGGCTTAGGTTTCTCACAAAATGGCAAGATCATGGGTAAAAGGGGTGACTAAGCTGACCTCAACAAATTTTGAGCACTACCTACATAGTCCTAGAATAGGACCTCAAGTCACTATAGTTTCACCATTTTAGCGAAGGAATTTGACTAGTACAATAGCCAATTCAAACAAAATAGGCATAATTGGTAAAAAGACATAGTATGGCATAGGAAGTGGCAAGTTGGTATGTCAAGGATTAGTATTGCCCTAGTTTATGCATAATCAGCTATAACTAGGACACAACGACATAGATCAATGGTATTAATTTGCCCAAAGGCAGTTATAATTAGTAGCAACACTAGTGGTAAGAAAGCACTAACAAATAAAGGATGCAACTATTGAAACTTCTATCACACTATCCCAAGATATGATCCCTATCTAAAATACTTGAACCAACTAAAGAACTAATCAGATACCTTGATGTTGAAACTGCATAATGAATGATAAAAACCAAGGTTAAATGAGCTAGGTTTTAGAACATGTTGGGTTGATAGGTCAAAAATGGAAAGTAAATACAAGAAAGAGGATGAATAAGGGTGGTATGTGTACAAATAAGAATTGTGATAAAATGGTATGACTAAAATGGTCCTTACAGAAAATACACCTTAACATTCAAGCATAGTACTGCTTGAGATTAATAATATTCATTGGCTCTGGAAGTTCATCATTGTCTAGTGTGGTAAGCCTATATGCTCATGATCCATAATCTGTAGTGATGATGAAAGGCCCTATCCAGTTTGGTTTGAATTTCCTTTTATGTTTCTTCTCAATCATGGTATTCTTTTGGTTTTCTTTAAGAACAAGATCACCAAGTTCAAATGTTCTATACTTCACACGTTGATTATAGTGGCTTTTGAGTTGATTCTGATATGCTTGAAGATTGTTTATCATGGTTGTACATTTTTCATCAAATAGATCTAGCTCTTCCAGGTGAGCTAATTGATAGTCATGATCATCTAGGACATGCTTGAAAGAGATGCATAGTGAAGGTAACTCGAACTCAATGGGAAGAATGGCTTTAGTACTATAAACAAGTGAGTATGGAGTAGCTCCTGTGGGGGTACGATGATTGGTACAGTATGCCCAAAAGGTAGGGAATATCTAGAGGTGCTAGTCATGACCAGCATCATTGATAATCTTTTTGAGAATATTGGCAATGGTTTTATTGGATGCCTTAGCTTGACCATTACCTTGAGGGTAATATGTTGTAGAAAAGTGTTTTGTGATGTTGTATTCGGTACATAACTAGTCTACATCTTTGTTCTTGAATGATCCTTCATTATCAAATATAATGTCAGAGGGAATACTATAGCGGTAGATGAGGTGGTTAAATAAAAATTTGGAAATTTTCTTTTTAGTCACATAAGTCAGGGGTATAGCTTCAACCCACTTTGTGAAATATTTAGTGGTGGTAAGGATATGTTTATATCCATCATATGAAGTGGGGTTAATCTTCCCAATGAGGTCAAGTGCCCATGTATAAAATGGCCATGGTGTCAACATCAGTTTCAAAGTTTTTGTTGGGGCATGAATCAAATTAGCATGCCATTGACATTTGTCACATTTCTGTACATATGCAGTGGCATCTACGTCCATTGTGGGCCAATAATAACTAGTACACAAGAGATTTTTGGATATGACTACCCCACTATAATGGACTCTAGTTACTCCTTCATGAACTTCTCTTAACGCTAATGTAGACTCTACCGAAGTTAAAAAATGAAATAGAGTTACATGAAAACTATGATGGTAAAGAGTGGATCCAAGTAAAGTATAACTAGTGGAATGATGAATGAAGGCTTTGGTTTGTTTTTGAGATAGATTAGGTGGCAAAGGTAGGTGTAAAGGAATGAGTACCAGATAGAATTAGGACCAATAATATCACAAATCATGGCAATAATTAAAGGTTCATGAGTTGGTGCTGACAAATTCTCGATGAGGAACTGATACTCTAGAGATTTATCTATTTTTTTAATCAAAGAGCCAATAGTAACCATGGCATCTACAATTCTATTACTATCCCTTGGTATATACTCAAACTAAATGTTGTCAATTTTCTTTTTAAGAGTGTCAACCATGGCTTTATATGGAACCAGCTTGTCATCTTTGGTCTGAAAATGATCTATGACCTTATTGAATATTAACTAAGAATCACCATAAAGTTGAAGATGAGATATATTCTAATTCACTACTTGTCAAAGTCTTGCAACAAGTGCTTCATACTCGGCCATGTTGTTTGTATAAGGAAAGTTATTTTTGAATGATTTAAGGATTAGATCCCCCTATGGTGTAATAAATAATATGCCTACCCCCAATCCATGCACAGTGAATGAACCATCAAAATACATCTTCCAGGGCTTTTCCTCAAGGGGTGTATCAATAATGATCATGATGGATTCATTAGGAAATGGAAACTTGAGTGGTTATGTCCATGAGGGGTGCTTCAGCGAGTTGATCTACAAGAACTTGTCCTTTGATTGCTTTTTGATTGACATACTCTATGTCAAACTCACTAAGAATCATGATCCATTTAGCCATTCGACCTTGCAAAGCTATTTTAGATAGTAGATACTTGAGTGGATCTACTTTTGAAATGACCATGGTTTTATTATTCAACATGTAATGACGTAGATTTTGAGCTACAAAAACCATGGCTAGACAAGCTTTTTCAATAGATGCATAGTTATGTGCATATGTAACCAAGGTACAACTTAGGTAGTAAACAGTATGCTCCTTTCCATTCTCATCATGTTGAGCCAAGAGTTCCCCCAAAGCATAATTGGTAGCTAATAGATATAACAAGAATGGCTTTCCTCGTATAAGAGGTAATAAAATAGGTGGATTGATAAGATAATCTTTGAGTTGTTAAAAAGTTGTTTGGCAATGATCATCCCAGTGAAATGTAACTCCTTTCTTCAAAAGGTGCATAAATGGATGGACTGGATCTTACCCTATAAACTATGAAGTTACTTCAAATTGGTTGGTAGTGGCATCTTGGTTATAGCATGGAATTTAGCTAGATCAACTTTAATACCTATACAAGACATGATGAAGCCCAGTAATTTGCCTGAAGTTACACCAAACACACATTTATTTAGATTTAGTTTGACTTTGTACTCTCGTAGTCTTTCAAATATCTTATGCATCACTACTTGATGGTCAACTCTGGTCTTGGATTTTCCTAATATGTCATCGACATAGTCTTCAACAATATCGTGCATCATATCATGGAATATGATAGTCATGGCTCTTTGATATGTAGCTCCCACATTTTAAAGGCCAAATGGCATCACCTAATAACAAAATGTTCCCCATAGAGTGGTGAATGCTATTTTATGTTGATCTTCTGGTGCTATTCTAATCTGATTGTATCCTAAAAATCCATCTCTGAGTAAAAGCATTTCATAACCTACCATGGAGTTGACAATCATGTTGATATTAGGCAAGGGAAAATCACATTTAGGACAAGCTTTGTTGATTTCCCAAAAATCAACACAAATTCTTATTCCTTCAAGATTTTTTCTAACAGGTATAACATTAGAGATCTAATTAGAGTAGTCAATGGATCGGATACATCCTGATTCTAAGAGTTTTTCTAACTCTTTCTTTACTAATACAATAATGCAAGGATACATCTTACAAAGCTTTTGTTTTACTAGTTTAGCATTAGGATTAACCACAAGGTAGTATAGAACCAAGGTGGGGTCTAATCCTGACATGTCAAAATAGGCCCATGCAAATATATCCACAAACTCTTTCAATAGAGTTGCAAATATGTTATGTTCCTCCTCAGTGAGAGATGCTCCTAATTTTATCCATTTTAGGTCTAATGGAGTCTTGATATTTACCTCCATTGTATCTTCGACTAGAAGGGTCAAACTATCTTCTAGGATAGTAGGTAGTGACTTAAACTATTAGACTATGTCAAGGTCCTCTGTTGGGACTTGCTCTTCAACTTCTCCTAAGCATGATTAATCTGAGTCTTCTAATGGGAGATTTGGCCATGTAATAAAAATATTCAAAAATTCTTAGAGAATTTGATCAAATACTTGTTATTGCTCAAAACTAAACTCAGATATGTAGGCAAGTTCATCATTGGTGGTATCCTAGTCTAAATTCAAAGAAGAATGAATACCGCCATCTAATGGCACCTAAAACAAGTTTTCACCACTAGACTAGCCTTTATCTTTACTTTTTCCTTGGTCATAAAGTGCCTCAAACAGGTTTTCACTTTGGGACCTCAATTTTTTACTTATTTATTTTGGGCTAAGGTTGTTCACTCTCTCTCCAAAATAGGCTGCAAGATCTAATGTGATTGAGAATCCTGATTTATGATCTCCTAATGGAGCATTATCTCTAAGGCCTAAGAAATCACAGAATGCCTCATCATTCTAGAGCTCATCAATTGGCAAACTGGATTCTTATTAGTCCCAATCTATCATTTGGGGATAATATAATTGTTGGAAATATTGTCATTGATGTCAAAGGTCTAGTATTATTGGTGATAAAGGCCCCATTTCATTTAATGTTGTTTATCTTGGCTAATGTGAGTTAATATTTATTTAATATTAATGAATATATTTTTGGTTGCATATGAGACAAAAGAAGGGCCCATGGAGAAGTCAAAGAGCCACAGGATAAAGACAAAAGAAGGATGGGACGCATTTTTCCATAAAGAGTCATCTTGGGGAATACCAAGAGTCACTAAGTGAAGACAAAAGAGTAAGGGCATAATTTCTCATGAAGGGACACTTTGAGGAATACGAAAATTCACCAAAGATAAGGACAAAAGTGGGAAGGACATTTTTGGTCATGAAGGGTCACCACATGACTTTTCAAAGGCTTGAATATGAAGGGTCATCCAAGATTGGTGCCATTTTCCATGAGGATTGAAGGGTCACAAAGGGGGAAGGCCAAGGTCATTTGGAAAGCTATAAATAAAGGCTTGAGAAGCCATTTTTAAATATGAATGAGAGAGGTTGATTTGATATTGTAATATCTAGCGTAGAAGAGCAATTTTGAGAGATGAATAGTATTTGTTATATCTAGCTTAGAAGAGCAAAGGTGAGAGAGAGGAAAGAGATGTTGTATTGAACTATCATTTGTTGAGATAGCAACATTAGAGATAGGTGTGTGGTATACACAAAGGGGTTGGTGCTCCTGTGGGTTGGTGCTCATGAATTGTTGTTGGGTTGGTGCTTGGCAAAGGGGTTGGTGCTCATGAATAGTTTCTGGGTTGGTGCTTGGCAAAGGGGTTTGAAGCTCCTGTGGGTTGGTGCTCACGAATTGTAGTTGGGTTGGTACTCAGCAAATGGGTATGGTGCTCCTATGGGTTGTTTCTCACGAATATACTTGAGATTGTTCTCCGTGGCTTTTCCCACATTGGGATTCCACATTATATATGGTGTCTCTCTCTATCTTGTGTGGTGTTTATTGTTTGAGTTTTATTGCATATCTTGAATGTTTGATTGAGTGGAATTTGGTTAAAGGAAAGTTTTATAAGATATATGATATACTGATTAACCCCCCCTCTCAGTATATCCCGTGCTTAACAATTGGTATCAAAGCAGGTTCCTTCAGAAAGGGTTTAACAGGTTGAAGGTAGATCAAAGAAAAGCATAAGATGACCAAGCAACTAAAGAAGGAGAATCAAGAGTTGAAATCTATAGTTGAGGATCTTAAGGAAAAGGTGTGTATATTGGATTCTAAGTTGGATATAGAAGTAAAAGAAAATAAGATATTTATTCAGGATCTTAAGAATCAGTTAGAGGTTGCAAATTGAATTTTAACATCAAAAGAAGAAGAGTGTAATCAGTTGAAGGATGCGTTAGGTTTTTTAGAGGATAATCACGAGAAGCTTATAATCAAGGTTGAGAAAGATCATGAAATATTGGTCCAAGGAAAGAAGGATACAGGTTTTGAAGGCAAATCAAAGAAGTCGATCAGGTAGCCCAATGCTTTTAAGTTTTCAAATTATTTTCATGGTCGTTGTTTTGTTTGTCATCATGTTGGTCATAGGGCAAGAGACTGTATGAGGAGAAGTAATCAGTCAAAGGGAGATCTCAATCACATTCAAGAAAAAGGTATGAGAAATATTGTTTGCTTTTGTTGTCATGAGGTTGGACATATTTCTAAATTATTTCAAAATAAAGTAAAGAGATATTCAAAGTATGTCAAAGGTTACAAAGCCCCTACAAGATATGAGAAGAGTCAAATTAAGGTTTGGAGACCTAAAATAGTAAAGGTTGATTAGGTTGAGTTTAAGAATGAAAATGAATTAGTTGCTGTAGTAGATAAAGAATCAGATAAGAAGGATTGTGTAGAATCTCTTGTTACATTTGAGCATCAGCTTTGTTAAGATAAGATAGTTGCAAAATTTGAGAATATGAATAACATCATAAGTGATAAGGTTAGTAAGTTAAAAAGGTTAGACAAGCTTAAATAGATTCTAAAAGAAAAACACAAGAAGATCAAGGAAGAAATAGAGGAGATGTGGAAATCTCCTGAGATTTGTTTCTAGGACCCTTTTGTGTGGGGGTGTCTCTTCTAGGCTTCAAGGAGACACTTTCAAGAAAATTGAAGCATGGTGGATGCTATTGGGTCTTGGCTATGTTGCATGACAAGAAGGTGAGTTTGCAGATTAATTTTTATATATTTTGAGGGAATATATTTTTTAAAGAAAATTTTGCATCAGTATTATGATTCTTGCATATGTAGTGTTTTAAAGTGTTTCAAATGATTATGGTCACAAGAAATTAGAATGTTGAAAAAGAACTAACAGTTTCAGAAAGAAAGAAAAGGATACTCATGCAGATTCAATCAAGGAGGATCAGAGTTTCAAACCTCCATTCATCAGGAAGAAGGTTCAGACATGTTCATGGCAGAAAAAACAACCTGAAGATTCTATGTTGATACAAACAGCTTTGCATGTAAGAAATGAAGATCAGTCATGGTTTGTTGATAGTAGATGTTTTGTAAGCATAATCTAGTGAGTATAGGTCAAATATGTGATCAAGGATACACCTTAAATTTTCATGCAAAAGGTTTTGAGATTAGAATAAAATATCCAAATGAGTTGATTGTAGATTCTCAAAGGACAAGCAATGATTTGTCAGATATCTTCTCAAAGGCACGATCAAAGGATACATTCAAAGATCAGTGAGAGGAGTTGGGTGTAATTTCTATTACTTCCTACCATTGATGTTCAACATCAAGTGAGGGGGAGCTAAGTGTTAGCTCCAGGTAGGCCCTTTGCCATTGATGTCAAAGGGGGAGAATAACAAGTACAGGCACAGGGGTAAAAATAGGTACAGGGAATAGGTACAGGTTGCTACAGTAAGGGGGAGTTACTATATGTTTTTAGATGACAGTATGTGTAGGTGACAGGATGTGGCAGTTTTAGAATTGAGGTTGCCATCAATGACAAAGGGGGAGATTGTTGGAAATATTGTCATTGATGTCAAAGGTCTAGTATTATTGGTGATAAAGGCCCCATTGCATTTAATGTTGTTTATCTTGGCTAATGTGAGTTAATATTTATTTAATATTAATGAATATATTTTTCATTGCATATGAGACAAAAGAAAGGCCCATGGAGAAGTCAAAGAGCCATGGGATAAATACAAAAGAAGGATGGGATGCATTTTCCCATAAAGAGTCATCCTGGGGTATACCAAGAGTCACCAAGTGAAGACAAAAGAGTAAGGGTGAAATTTCTCATGAAGGGACACTTTGAGGAATACAAAAAGTCACCAAAGATAAGGACAAAATTGGGAAGGACGTTTTTGGTCATGAAGGGTCACCACATGACTTTTCAAAGGCTTGAATATGAAGGGTCATCCAAGATTGGTGCCATTTTCCATGAGGATTGAAGGGTCACAAAGGGGGAAGGCCAAAGGTCATTTGGAAAGCTATAAATAAAGGCTTGAGAAGCCATTTGTAAATATGAATGAGAGAGGTTGATTTGATATTATAATATCTAGCTTAGAAGAGCAATTGTGAGAGATGAATAGTATTTGTTATATCTAGCTTAGAAGAGCAAAGGTGAGAGAGAGGAAAGAGATGTTGTATTGAACTATCATTTGTTGAGATAGCAACATTGAGAGATAGGTGTGTGGTATACACAAAGGGGTTGGTGCTCCTGTGGGTTGGTGCTCATGAATTGTTGTTGGGTTGGTGCTCGGCAAAGGGGTTGGTGCTCCTGTGGGTTGGTGCTCATGAATAGTTGCTGGGTTGGTGCTTGGAAAAGAGGTTTGAAGCTCATGTGGGTTGATGCTCATGAATTGTAGCTAGGTTGGTACTCGGCAAAGGGGTATGGTGCTCCTGTGGGTTGTTTCTCATGAATATACTTGAGATTGTTCTCCGTGGTTTTTCCCACATTGGGTTTCCACGTTATATCTGGTGTCTCTCTATCTTGTGTGGTGTTTATTGTTTGAGTTTTATTTTATATCTTGAATGTTTGATTAAGTGGAATTTGGTTAAAGGAAAATTTTATAAGATATATGATATACTGATTCACCCCACCTCTTAGTATATCCCGTGCTTAACAATAATGGTAATGGATTGCGTTGAATGGCTTGGGTAAGGGTAAAATGGCATTGTTATAAAATAGGTTGGTTTCAGCTAGGTTATTAAAGGTAAGGATATGGTCAAACTCTACTTCATTGTTGGCATCATCATCACTACTCACTGGTGATGGAGTTTGAATAAAATATGTGGGGTCACCCCCAGGAAGTTTAAATCTAATTCTATAAGGTCTTCCATAATTAGTCATAGAAATTGGCTCGATGGTTCCTTGTTGATTTAATCTAAGACCTCTTTCTTCATTATTGTGACGCTCCATCATCCTACTGGGAATAGGATACTTTGCATTTTTATAATAATCAGCTTGGTCATCATTGTATAACCATGATTCATCCCCTTCAAGAGGGTCAGTTCATAAGCCAAATGGTAGTACAAATGTGACAGGTCCTTTATCTTTATTCTTTCATTGCCAATGCATATGTGGGATGACCTTAGGTCACCCAAAGGTTTTTGGATTTTGAGGAATATTGGCAATGTGAAATGTGTCATGGGTCACATATTCTCGCAGTCCATTATCTGAAATGGTGAAATGATTAGAAGCTTCAGGAGGTGTCATGTGGGAAAGAGAATCCAAGGTATTAAGATCTATGTAATTATCTAGTGAAGGATCAATAAATATAATTTTTCATTTATCCTACTTGGAACTAGGATTCATACCATACTAATAATTATAGCTTTGAAATTTGGCCTCAAGATGCTTACAGTGTTCATATGGGTGCAAATCTCTTGAAATATTCACTTCCATCCCTGAGTGGGAAAGCTTGATACATTGGTGCAGTGTTGATAGGACTGCATGAATCTCATGTAACTAAGGCCTTCCTAGAAGTATGTTGTATGATAACTCAATATCTAGCACATGGCAAAGTGTATCATGGACTAAAGGCCTGATAATAACTGGCAAACTAATGGTGCCCTATGACTCTCTTTCCTGATTATCATAGGCTTTAATAGTTATTGTTTCTGGCTGGAGATCTCTCATTGTGTACCCAAGAAGCTTGATGAGCTTGAGAGACACTATGTTGAGGCTAGATCCATTATTTATAAGGACACGTTTCACTTTATGCCATCTAATACAAAATTCTATGTATAATGGGTTATTATGAAGTGGTCCAAGGGAAGACATATCACTTTGGTTGAATGTGACTTGTTGAGCTGGAGATAGATGTCAAACCAAAGCTTGAAATTTATTAGGGGATATGTCATTATAAATAGTGGATTGGATCAAAAAATCATTCAAGATGTTTTTTTGGATTATTGGCATTTGCAACAAATCCAAAATAGAAATTTGTGTTGGTGTCTTTTGCAATTGGTCCATAATATCAAACTTCTTGTCTTGGTCAGTAGTGAATGGTTTATTCTGAGGTTGAATGGTTGGTCAGATGATAGGTAAAGTGTTGGATGGCTGAGGACCTAGGATAGTAATCTTTGACCTTTGAGTTGTGATTACATAATCAGGATTAAATACTGGATCATTATTATTAACTGATGTTGGAAATGGTACTTTTGATTCTAAGGGTTCCCTAAAGGGGACAAATAGAATATCATACACACAACATCCCTCTTCTTTACAAACAAAAATTATATCAAACAACTATTGAAGACAAAAATGATAAGTGTGCTCAATTTTAATCCCAAATGAAAGATTTGGTGGTGTTCATTTGACCCCTTGGTCTTAGTTGCAACTTTGAAAACTAATGATAAAAAAACTTATTCAAGCACCTTAAATGTTACTTTAAGCACCAAAATAATGTTCCTAATTTATTTTAAAATTATTCAAAAGGTGGTCTAAAACATGATTTATCAAATTTGAAATCTGTTAGTTACCTATCTACCCTTAAGGCATCACCCCAAAAGCAAATATGTTAGATTAGAAACACTTTAAATATATTTTCTAAATTTTGTAAAAAATCTATGAAACTTGAAGCTAAACTAATGCCAAATTCTAAAAATTTATGAGAAAACATGTGGTTTTAAAAAAAATATCCAAAATGGAGTCCATATGACCCCAAACCAAGCATTTTAAAATAGCACTCGAGTTTGTGTTTTTAAGAAAATACAGTGATCGACGTCAATTATATACCACCAATGTCAGTAATGTCCAACTAAGATCTAACTGATGTCAGTTTTGCTAACTAATGTCAATTGAGCCAAGTAACTGATGTCGGTATTTCCTGTTGACATCGGTTACTATGTAAAATTGTGGCAACAAAAAATGGCAAAATAAAGTTATAAAATCAATTTGCAAGAGTTTTAAAAGTCCAAATGGATATTTTAGAGTTGAAAAATTATCTATTTTAGGTGTGAGATGCATCTTATCCCATCAGGTGTGCCATATGTGATAATAATTTGACTTAAGAGAGGATGGTTAGTATTGTGTTAGCTCTAAAATGAAAACAAAACGAAATAAAACAATCATGAATGAAACACAAAACTAAAATGCAAAAAAAAACTATTTTACCTTCCTTGGATGCTCCAAAATTCTTGTTATGGTGGCTTGCTTGGCTTGTGCTCATGAAATCCTTGGAAATGGAAGCTTGAAAACCTCCATCTCTCCTTGGCACCTTTGGCTTGTGGCTTGGCTTGGCTTGGAATCAATTTGGCATTATAACACTATTTTCTTGAAGCTTTTTGGAACCAATCTTGCATTATAACTTTTCACTAATTAAGCTTATAAATGATGTTGTGAGGCCTCCTATTTATATATTTTTAGAATTAATTATAATCAACCTCAACCTTACATCTCAAGATTGAGATGTGTGGTTGAGGAGTAATTCAATTTTTTTAATTATGTTTGTAATTATCCTCATCATGGCATTGGAAGAAGGGGCAATTAAGAGGCATGGAGGGCATCATGGAAGGCATTGATGACGCATGGAGGGTATGAATCCTAATATTTATGGCATTTATGGCCTAGGGATGTCTTCCCAAGAAATGAGGTCACTTGATGATGTAGATATTCAATATTCATTTCCAAAACAAATTATTCAATAAGTTTCCATGGAATTTTTTATTAGGCCTTGATTTGGGTTAATTACCTCTTAGGCATGATTAAGAACATTGTGCACAAATTACCCAAATTGATTAAAATGCTTGTTATTAGTCCTAAATTTGATTGAATTTGAATTGAAAGTCCACTTCATATGTGTTAGATGTATACTCCTATTTAGAATGTTACCAACAACAAATAACAAAGGCATAAGTCTTGTGCAAAAGATTTGATAGGAAAGAGCATTCTAGAGCACACAGGTGCAAATTTGGCATTTTAATTTGAAATAGACTGATCAAAGTTAGCTGGCCCATAAATTAAATTGCCCCATTTAGGGATACCATGGCCAAAATTAGCATTGGAATATGTCATTTTCACATCATTTAACATGTTTTAGTGTTTTTAGGCCAAATTATGCATTTTGGGTAGAAATTGGTCAAAAGCCTGGTTGGAGGTTATCGACAACCAATTTTAGTTGTTTACAAATTTGGTTTGTCATTTAGAAAGTGGTTTTGATCAATTTAATTCCACTTTCAAAGATGGATAACCCAAAATTAGCATAGGTAAATATTTTTTCTTGGTTTAGTTGAGATGGGAGATGATGTTTTGGTTGTTTGGGGTTTGATTTCTTTGGGTGGTTGAGAGGTGATTGGTTTGGTAGAATCTTTGATTGGTTTAGTTGGCATGATAATGCGCTGAACAAAAGAGGTGATGGGTTAGTTTTCTAAAGATGTGGTCAATGGTTCTTGCTTGGTGATGTAAGGGGCCCTAATTGTTTCCAAAAGGTGGCTCGACCCATATCAGGTTTGAAGATGAATTATAATCTTTTTACTAATCTAGAGAAAGGTTTGTATACTAGTTTCATCCCTTGGGTAGTGGATTCGAAAGAAAGATCCATATGTTGAGAAGGTGGAGTGGTAACCTTGTCCCTTTGCTCATGAATGGATGCTAGGTTGGGATAGGTGGTTCCTATGTGAGAGGTGTTGATAATGAAGTTTCCTCTTTGGGAATGATGTCCATAGGAGGACTGGTTGGTTTGGTAGTTGAAGAAGAAGGTAAGGTGATGGTCAATTGTTTTGATATGTTAGTTGAATAAGAGCTTGAGGACTTCAACACCTCAATAAATGAATCTAGGGTAAAAGGTAATTCCTCAGTTTGGATCTCTAAATGAAGAGAAGGCAACTCCACTACCCTAATAAGTGGAGTGGGCAAAGAGCAAGTAGATTGGGTAGTTGGTTCTTCAGTAATTAGAGCATCAAGAACCATGTTGACTATATGGATGTCATGAGAACATTCAACTTGGTTACTCTACTCTTTGTAAGGGGCATGATTAGGAAAATGTTTTGTGAAAATGTCGAGGGCTTGGTTTTAAGGTGTATTTGGGTTATTCAACATGAGTTCCTCATTATCAATGAGGGTTTGGACAACATTCTTGAAGGTGTTACACCTACTAATTCCATGTCCAATTACTTGATGGAAAGCACAAAGGCCATTCTCTTAGTACCAACCAGGTACAAGATGAGAAGAGTCAAACTATTGAGGAGGCTTGATAAGAGGAAGCTATATGATTTTGGCTTTCAACAACTTTTCCAAAATGGAAGCGTAAGACTCTCTAATTGGAGTGAATTAATTCTAGGTGTTTTGATTCTGGTTCCTCATGTTTTGGTTTGAGGAGCTAGAATATTTTTACTAGTTGACATTAGGTGAAGGAATGGTCTTAATAATAATAGCATTTGTAGTTCCCTTAATCTTGGCAATAGTGTTAGTTGGATTGCCTGATTTAGAGGAAGAAGCCTCATTATTCTTGAAGGTAGAGTTCTTATTTCTCAATTTTAACTTACCCTCATCTATAGCTCTATTTTCCAACTTATGGGTCATGGTGAAATCTTTGTCAAAAAATTTAAAGCTTTCAACTCATAGTGTGGAGGAAATGTGCTTGGCACAAGCCTGAGAAAAAATTTCTATTAGTTCAAGTTGAGGCAAAGAGAATGATAGTTGATTGATTAGGCTTCTCCAACAAGCCACAAAATTGGTAATAGAATCATCTTCAAATTTTCTTATAGAATAGAGATCAGTGATAGAGATTTTCTTGGAAATGTTGATTGAGAAGTGATCCAATAAGGTTTGGGATAGTTGGGTGAAGGAGAAGATTGAATTTTTAGTAATGGAACTATATCAGTCAAGTGTCAGTCTAGATAGAGACATAGGGAAAGTCCAGAGAAGAAGGGCATCATCATAAGCAATCATATAACATGCATGCCTAAATTCTCTTAGGTGTTATTGGGAGTCTTCCTTGCTATGGAATTTGGTAAATTTTGGAAGGTCCCACTGAGAAAGATAGGGTCTAATAGGGATGGAAGGGTGCATAGGCTCATTACAAATTTGGTCATAGGATAAGACGTTGTGAGCTCTAGAGATGGACGATTCCAGAATTGTTATCTTGTCCATGATCATTTTCATTAGGTTTGTTTAGGGTGGTATGCCTAAAGGGTTGTAAGGTGCGTAATGTGGTTGAGGTTGGGTGACATATTATGGTTGAGGTTATGTGACATATTGATAATTTACCAGAGGTTAGGAGACTGCCCCATATTGATAAATAGACATGGGTGGTATATAAGGGTAGGTGGTTATTGGTGGTTGGGTAGTGGGTATATGCCCTTGTGGGTTAGGGATGTAACCTAGGTTTGGTGCAATGGGAAATTGATGAGAGGTTATGGTGGGTTAGGGAGGAGCCATGGTTGGGCTGGTAACAAAGGAGAAGGTAGTGACCTTCATACTAATAGGTGATAAGGTTGAAGGTATAGACACTACCAAATTTTGAAGTGGTACATTGATCAACAAATTGGGGCTGACAAAAGGAAGGTTGGTAATGCTAGTGGTGGGTGATCCAATAGTGAGTGGAGTATCAAGGGTCAAGGGTTGAGTTGCTCCTAAGGTAGAGGAGTCATTGGTAGGGGTGTAAGGTGTAAGGGTAGTGGTTGGTTAGGTTGGTTTTCCATTATGGTGTCAAAGGGATTAGTGGATGAAGATGCCTAGGTGGTCAAAGGTTGGTTAGTGACAATGGAAATAGAAGGATCTAGCATAAATTGGGGTGGCATGCCATAAGGCAGATTAGTAGGTAGTCTCAAAGTAGGGGCATAATAAGATGAGGTGTTAAGATAGTGTTGAAGGGTAATTAGATTGTTATTTAGGAAGGCAGCAAAGTCTAGGTCACCTTGGGAAACTACCCAAGGCACACTAGAAGCTTCAGAGTAATGAGGAGAACCCTCCACATCTAATATATACTCCACAGAGGAGGAGGTATAGGAGACTAGATAGTCTATATATGGGTCTTGACTTGTTGGGTCTCTTCATTAATGATGAGTAAGAACCATGCAAATAGGATGAGGGAAAAACACAAAGAATCTTACAACTCAAATAGAGAGAAAGCAAGAAAATGATTAAAAAAAGCCAACACACACTAGAGTATGTTAAATCATGTGGTTAATTTTAATCTCACTTTTGGCTTATGCCTTAAGTTATAAGAATGTGTGATAGAATTTCGCTTATAGATTAGGTACTAGAGAAGAAATCTATGGATGGTTTAGGTTTGTTCAGGTGCTCAAGAGAGATATGTACTAAAAATTAATACGTGGCTTAGTATTGGGGCCTATCCCCTCACTTCACATACCACAATGATAAGGGTGTAAAGGTGCTTAACCAATATATATTTATTTGTTAGAGTTTATACCCAACCAGAGAGCTGAATTGGTTCTCCCCTTGGTAATGACCTCCAAGTAAGATTGTCAGGAAAAGGGTAAGGTGATCTAATGGGTGATGAAATCCCATTCAATCCTTGTCTCAAGTTTGTTTATATGTTTGATTGTGAAGGTGTTTTGGTTAATTTTGTGCAATAAAAGTGATGCTAAGATAGTGTTTCAATGAGTTTCTTGCTTATTTATGGAAAAGAGGAAAAGAAGAAACTAAGTACAGGTATGGTCAAAATACATGATTGACTATGCACGTGTGAAATCAAAAGATTATGAAGAGCTCCTCTTTGGCTTGGTAGGATGACCTCAAAATTAAAAAAAACTAAAGCAAACGTGTTCATTAGATAAATAGTTTAGTGGATTTCTTAGTGATAGCTAGATCCTAAAAGCATGAGCTTCCTTAGGGGTTGTCAATCCACACATTTTAAACAATTAAGA